>OZ023177.1:21502146-21797146 GCA_963678695.2 Diplodus puntazzo
AAAAAATCATGCAGCACTTCGGTCTGTCTATGTTGGAGGCGGAGCTTCGTTTGAAGGGTGAGAAGAACGTATAAAAACGACGACTATAACTTCTCCGTTGGAGACTCTCGGCTTTCAAAACTTTTTTGGGGGGGGTGGCAACAAACTCGCCGCCGTCACAAAAAGAGTGAAAGGGGAAGTGTGTTACTGCAGCTGCAGGAACACTGTGTGTTTTTATGGGAGTGGACTGTTGCTTAATGTTCTGCTCACAGTCAGATGACTCCAGAAAGAAGCCCTGCAGCCATCGCGGTCATTACACCTCACACTGAGTGTGTGTGTGTGTGTGTGTGTGTGTGTGTGTGTGTGTGTGTGTGTGTGAGAGAGAGAGAGAGACATGCATATCAAGTGGAAGCAGTAACCTCAGTGTCAGATACGTTAAGAATATATTCGCGTTTAAAGACACGCGTGAAAATGTGTTTTTTTCTCACGTGGCATTGATTTCCTGCACCCAAAAATCAAGTCACTGCTCTGAAATGGAGTTTTACCTCGAGGGGGACCTACTTTTGTCCCCCCAAAAAGAGACCGTGTGCACATATTTACATCCCGGCGATGTGATTAATACAACTACACACACACACACACACACACTGCTCAGCAGGAGTTTCAAATCCAGGCCCGGCAGTCCTGACGGCGTTTCTCTCTCTCTGAACCTTTTTGCTTATTTCTGCAGTCGATTCCTTTTTTTTTTTTTTTTCCTTTTTCTCTCAGGACCGTGCCGCCGCTGTTTTAAACAAAGCATCTTCTGATCTTTTGTTGCGCCCCTCTTTGACATAATCCCGGTGTCTGTTGCCGTGGTTACACCGTCTTAATGTGCCACTGATGTGTGACTGTATGAATTAAAAGAAAAAAAAAAACAACTTTTCAACGAGCTCTCCGATCGACGCTTTCTCTCCGTCAGCTCGTGCGTTTGTGTTTGTGAGATCACGAGCGTCTGACTGACTGACGGCTGGTTATTTTTGGATCGCAGCTGATCTTAAAGGTGCGTTATGTAGTTTTTTGGGTGGAGGAATAGAAAGAGCTTCATTGGCTGAACAAGCTAGACAATTTCATGCTGTTTTACTCTGTTTACATGTGGCGGACCCTGCCAGCTTTCTAGCTCCAAACTTTATTCACTCATGGAAACGATAAATATTTCTGAGTTTGTACTATTACCTCATTAATATTGTAGCTTATAAAACTACGTACTGCCCCTTTAAGCTACTATCTTTTAAATGAAACCTGACTGTTCCTGCGCCGTATAATTTAACGACTGCACGGTTTTTCCAGCTCTGAAAGCGATTCAGACCGTCGTGAAACACTAAAGCTCTCCATTACAACCAGCAGAAATGAGACAACATGTAGAAATGTTGAATTAGAATCAAATCAGAGCTTCAGCAACACCGTCAGTCTCGTATTAATTAAATCAGCATCGCGTGTGTAATCAAAACAGATCCATCGTGTCGCGTCTCGTGGCCGCACACACTGAATGTGCAGGCGATGATCTCCGCCACGGCGGCGTTATGACAACATTTCATCTCATTCCCCCCCGACGCCGCGCTTTGGAAGATGACGGTAATTTGGACGAGATGTTTCGAGGCCCCTGGGTCGTTCTTCTGCTCGCCCGGGCCTCGCGGTCCCCGGTGCGCCGCAACATTAAAGCAGGACTGGAGCGTGAACGTATGGCTGGCTATTAAATGGCAATCACACACAGAAGAGCTCTTTTTATAGACGAACACATTTCTGCTTAATAGCTCTCCGAGCAGAGTCGTCCAAATATGACATTTCAAATGAAAGCCCTCCGAACGCCGGCGCTTATTAAAATCTTTGCTGAAATCTTTCTATTTGTCAGGTTTTTTTTTTTTACGTGATGAGAATCAGAACGAGATCTAGATTGCAAACCCTGAAATTCCCGGCTTAGTTATGTGATTTCACGAGTTGCACGGATCATCGCAGGCTCCCTCTAACAGTGTCACGCACAGTTAACTCGCCGTACAGCTCCGTGCTCGATGGTCCGGCCCGAAAACGGCGCCGGCTCAGCCCGTGGGCAGCACCGGGAAACCTCGTGAGCCTTCTCTGCTCTGTCCCGAGATTACTGAAACCTCTCGCCCCCTAATGGCTGCTCGAGGGTGGAGTTAATGTCATCAGCGGGCCCTCTGCTCACCCCTGGGAGTCCCGCTCCACCCTGCCCCATTAATTTCAAGTGCTCCTCATATCCTCGGCCCCCTTCGCTCTCCATCTCTCAGCCCCCTCCCCTCCTTCCATCATCACCTTGGTGCGCCCAGCCCAATCTCGCCGCTCTCCGGGCTCATTTTGAGCTGTAATTGGACAGGAGTCCCGGGGGGCGTTCGTCAGCACGCCCCGGTGCCTCGCGCCCCATCTCCAGAGTGGAAACGCGGCCGGCCGATAGGTCGATAAGCAGCGCTCCCGCTCAGTCCGACATGACCGGACGTCACGTCAGGACAAATGTTCTGTAAAGGCTCAAAACAGGCCCACGGCGAGCTGCTGGTACCCGAACGCCACCAGGAAAACACGCCGGGAAAACATCTCAATCTCGTCGAGTCACTTCTGTCTAAACTTGTTGCCAGTGAAACTTGCTAAATATTTTCTAAAATCAAACCTTGTTTTCAGATTCTCTCATCCTGAAACGAGCAGCTTCAGCTCTGTAATCTTTGACACATCCTCATTTTAATTACTTTCATTGTTTTAACAATGTTTTGTTCATATCGTCTCTTGATTTTTGTTTTCTTTTTCTGGTATCTTGGAACAAGTCCATAAAGGTCTAATTCAGGTTGATTCAGTGAAACCAAGGAAGTGAAACAGTTTGAAAATAATCTTCCTGTTCAGCAGATTCATTTATTTCAGACGACTGAGAATCACTCATTTAAAAAATGCCTTTGGACAATTACGTTTGGTTTAGCTCTGTGTATTTAAGCAGGGACAGAGCAAATTAATAAAACACACGAGCGACGCTGCCAGAGTTAGCTAGCAGAATTAGCCACATTAGCTACATGAACAAAACAAGACAAAGCAGTAACGTAGCGTAACGTAATAATGCAACCGGCCTCCTCGCGACGCGGTCAGGACCGGTTCTTCTGTTGCTAAAGGCCGAGAGTGGCACCGAGCACAAGTTTGCATATTTTATCGGATCATCCAAACTTAAAATCTGGTATTTATGATTTATAGAAACATCTTGGTCGCCTCTGTAGACGATTTCTAATGAAGCGAGACTGAACTCGACCTTTTATTTGATTTCTTTTAAACGTCTGACTTAAATCAAAGCTGCTGTACGTGATATATACATATTAAATTAAGTGTAAATAGCTTCAACAGTAATCGTAGATACAGAGTGTTTGGTCAGTAACCAATGGCTCCCGGCTATCCCTGCCCACTTTATCCAATCAGGAGTCCGTATAGAGGCGGTGCTGTCTGCTCGTGAGAGGATTAATATGGACAGGAAGTCAGATACAACATACAGGACTTGTTAACGGCTTTATGAGACAGCTGCGCCAGAGAAACTCGACGCGTCTCTCAGTTTTGAAATAGAATTTGTAATTCCAGAGATCTCCTCCAGCTTCACAGAGTCGCCACAGCCGTAAGTGCATGAATATGTGAGTGATGTCCTGCCTTTTCCCTGCCAGAAGACATCTTATTGCATTCACCCAGCGACTACATCAGGCACGAATACGATCTGCCATTCTGCCATCCAACACACACACACACTCAAACACTCGCACACACACTTATATATCTGTCGGTGGTGTGTTTGGATCTCTCTCCCTGTGCCAGCTTCTTTTTCCTCGAGCAGCATTTGTGCTGGTAATCTGTCATACGAGCTCGTCTCATCAGAGGCACGGGAACATTTGGAGGCGCGAACAGCGAGGCAGGATAACACCCCTAAAAGCTTCCTGCTCTCTCTCCCTCTTATTGCCCGCGGCTCAATCCCAACTATCTCAAATCTCTCTCCTTATCTCCTCTCCTTTATTGCCAAAGCTTGACGGACACTTGACAGTCGAGGGAGGAAAAAAAATAAATAAAAAAGGCTCCCTAAATTGGGGGGCCCTGTCGATGTCGGCCATCTGCGTATACCTGCAGCTCCCCCCAGAGGCCGGACCCCCGCCGCGTAACGCGGCGTTGTGAATTTCACCTCAAGTTATTTTCTTTGTCCCCCGAAACATCCGTTCACCGCTGAAGAGCTCTTGAAAGCATCCAGTTTTTAAATAATCATCCTCACCGCTGACCTGTCCTCTGACAACTACAGCTGAATACCTGATGTGAAAAGTGTGCGTTGGCATTCACGCGCCGAACGGATGAAAGCAGGCGTCGCCGTTAATAATTGAAAGAGTACTTAACAACAGGGAGCGCGGACAGCTTTTAATAACCAGGAAGGTTTTCACGTTTCGAGTTCTCCGCTTTTTCATCTCTGCCCCAACACCACCTCCCCTCGTCTTCCTCAGAAGCTGTCTCGGCTCTGTTCGCCGGAGCAAAGGAATGCAGCTGAAGAAAGCATCTGTCCGTCTCTTTTAAAAAAAAACACAGCAGAAGAAAAGAAAAAGGTGTGTGTTCGTGTGTTTGCACCATTAAAGTGGGCACATTGTGCTGGAATGGATCGCGCGCCGCATCTATTGACGGGGAAGTGTATTTATTACGTCTCCCACATCCATCCCTCTGTCCCTGCTGTCTAGTTGAGAGATATGTATTTGTTTATGGAGGCGCTCCGTCGCCGCTCTTAATGCGCTCGCCGCTCACCCTCATTAATTCGCTTGATGGTCTTTGATTTGCCGGGCATCACTAAGTCGCATTAAGAAATGTATTTCCCAGCTCTTACTTAACGACGCTTCCAGAACCGGCGCAATTAAATGCACATTTAAATGCTCAAGGTTTCCCTCCGCATTCATGAGCGGAGACGGGCGCTTGATTAGCGCCCTGCAGAAAATTAAGCAGCTGGGGAAAAGGTGATGCTGAGCTTTTTTTTTTTTGGAAGCTCAAACAGGCTCTTTGTGTCATGTTTTGTTCAGAGAACGCTCTCATGACTCATTGTTGTCCAATAGGTGGTGCTGGAATATCAACTCCATCTAGTTCCGGTTTGAAAATACTTACTCAGACATTCATTTTCTACACGTACTCAGGCTCACCATGTCAGTAGATTTGCCTCTTAAACAGCCCAGTGCAACGTAAGTGAAATCCTTCTTAAAAATGACTATTTCATTGTGTTTGGGTGAGGGCAGGGTAAAATATCTAAAAAAAACCTGGACCTCCATGACTCTGGACTCCAAGCGACTGGACTCTTTAAGTCTGGAAGCTGCAGTCTTTTCCCGCATACATTCTTCATTCTCTGTTTCATCTTCCGTTAGTTTTCACAGGTCCAAAACCCAAGGACCCTACTTTTACGGTCATAAATGACAGAGAAAAGCCCCTCCTAGTGTTCGTGTTGTGCTACCTGTAGCGTCGTTGTCTCAAAGACGCCGTTAGCAGTGCGGCTTCAGCTAACAGCCTGGCTACTGTCAAAAGCAAAAAAACCAATGCAAGAATCCCAGTTTGACCTTGAAACAGCATGTTGTATATCTAAGTATGCAAGTTTGTTGCAGGGAAACACGGAGCGCTCTCTCTTTGCCTCTTTTATCAGCATTGTTCTGTTTCTTTTGCAGTGTAGTTTCCACCGTTACTCCACTTCTTCCGCCTCCTCCTGGGGATGGTGACCGGGGAAAACGATGCCTCGTCCTGTTTTGGTTGCACAATGGCAGCCACACGTCCTTTGTGCCGCACATCCACCTTTCTTTACTCTGACCAAACAGCGGTGAAAGGCGAGGTTAATAGGGCAGCCACTTCTGTGTTGACGGTGTCATTTCTCGACTCATCGTCTGCAGCTCTTACTCGGGTCCATCTGAGGGCTCGATACCAACACATTAACACGCTCTGTCCACCTGACAAATCGGAAAAAACTTAATTTGCAATCCAGAGACTGTGGAGCAAAATTAAACATTGGCTCTGAGATAAATAAACACTGGCAGAGAGTATTTTAGCTTTCGCTGCTGTCGGCTGTTCCTCAACAGCTGGCCCCGAGAAGTCACGTGCTGCCATTCGATATGTTTGGCACTCATGACACGACATTCAACACTGATGGCTGTAATGTAAACACTAATCTAATCTCCTTTATGTATAGAAAGTCTATTCAGTAGATCTATACATAGCAGTTGTTATCAGACCGTATCCGTTCATCCGTTCTCTCATGATTGTGGTTTTTTTTACCCCCAATTTGTGTTCACTCATCTCATTTGCATGTATCCATACCTCTTGAGCTCTGCCGCTGAATGGGCCTAATTGAATAGTTGATCACATATTAATCTAATTAGTGCGGTTCAGTCCTGGTCATTGTACGCTGAATTCATTTATTCTGTCTTGTTATTGTGTTCTGTCAGGCCGGAGGCTGTCGGCGAAGCCCCAGATGGTTTACTATAGCGAGCGCCGCCGATCTAACTGGGAGCTTCTGCCTTTGTCTTTCCGGATCAGACTTCCATACTGCACTCTGATCACAGCTAGAAACAGAGAGAGGGAAAGAGAAAGAGAGAGAGATGGCAGAGTGGAAACAGGGGATCAAGAGGTGGTAGAAAGGGGGGGAATAAAAGTTGGGGAGAAAAAAAAGGAAGAAAGAAAGAGGCAGAGAAAGATAGGACCATTACCGTCGAGGGTGATCATCACCATATCCGAGTTTTCCATGAAAAGGCAACAAGTGTGGCCTAATGGGAAATATGCAGATGTATGCAAATGCGTGTTGGATGGGTCGCCCAGAGGCCCAGTGGGAGATTAAAGCTCTTCGGGATGGAGAGGGCTGTGGAGGAGACTAGCACTATGAGCTTAATGCTGCCATATTAAACAGAGGAAACCAAACCGTGGACCAATCGCGGGGCCTCGTTGTCAAGCTCGTCGCCATTAATCTCGCAAATAGATTCATCCAGATGGCAGAGGACTCTAAAGTGATCCTTCAAACCACATCGGTAGCCGGTTGATGAGATCCACGACGGCCGATTTTTTAATTTGATCGTATCTTCGCCAACACGGAAGCCCAGTTCTCTCGTTGTTTTACTGCGATATGGGATGTGGTTACCGTTCCCCCGCACGAGGGGCCCCTCCAGAGTCTTCCACCTGGATTTTTGATGGATGAGATCCAAGTGTCGCTATTTCACACTCCTTCGCAGGTTGATCGGACCCGAAGTGACTCGAGCAGAAAGAGAATGAGAGGGGAGAGGAGAGGCAGAGGCAGTTAAGACTCTACCTCGAGCTCTCCGCCATTCACGCTCCACTTCCACATTTGATCCGCGGCAGTCCCTCAACCTGAGTCCGCAGCTGCTGATGGAGGTGTTGCTGAGAGAATTACAGGCTGAGCAATAGAGTAAATGGGAGCATTTGGGGGCATTTCAGGCGTCTGGGGATACAGAAATAACCCTGAACGCCCTGCAAGTGCTGAAGCAAATCCTATAGTTTGTATTTATAGTGCAAGTGCTGCAGAGTTACCGGCAGGTGGAGCACTTCAGGCTCGGACGGGAGGGAAACACGAGCAATCGAATCAACAGCACTAAAAAAAAGAGCCTCGGCATCCCAACTTTTATTGGAAACAGGGTCGTACATAAAGATCAGATTACTTCCTGTGTTGGTTCCAAATGTTGGCACATGCGAACTCGTCCAATATAAAAGTAATTCCTTCACATTCTTGGCGGTTCCATTTCCGGCCCATCTGCAAGCGTCTCCATTACCGTGCGTGGGCCAGCTGCCATTTTCTGTATACAATGTTAAGACTTTAAAAAAGTACTGTATGTGCCAGCTCTATACGTGACCTCTCTGCATCAGCAGGTGTTAAGTCTCAAATGTTCACATCCGTCCAGTGGTATTTGGCAGCGTCATAAATCTGCAGTTTACTGTTAAACATACCGTCCCGGCTCTAAGAGCGCCTATAAATCAATAAGCTGGCGTTTGTTACGTCAGCCTCCTGATCCTTGTGAAAGATTCTTACATGCGGTGGTTCTACTCATACAGGAAACACGTTTCTTCTTCTAAATGTACAGTGTTTGGGTACTCAGAGCTTAATCAAGTGTATTTCCAAGACAAGGAGAGACATGAGCGTGAAGTGCTTGGGGTTATCGCGGGTCAATGGCAGCACTCTGTCTCATTCTCTCGAACGATGTTAGAGCTGAGTGAGGACGGTGCTCTGTTTAATATCTTTACATGTTGGTTGTAAGTGTAGCGGTATTATCTTTCATACAAGAGAGCGGTATGCATGCGTGTGGCCCGTTTCTGTTAATCGTCTAACGGACTCTGAGAGACAGACCGCACAGACAGCTGGACTTCAGTGCCCACATCAATATCACCACAGATCGTCTTCGCTCTCCGTTTTGTTGAGTGGAGACGCTCCTTCTTTGGAAATTGGGAGCTGTTCTCGACAGTGGAAATAACCTCGCTTGGCCCCGTCTTTTTTTTTTTTTCTCATTCTGTCACACTCTGACCACTCTCCAAGCCCGTCACTCTTCTTCTCGTCGCACACCAGCTGTGTCGGGACGAAGTGAAACAAGATGTGATCAGCCTTAATGTGATTCCCATGTATCAACAGACTCTTGCCTCGTCTGTTTGCATCTTACATAACCGCTCCGCTCTCCTCCAACAACGCCAGGGCCTCATTTTTTTTCCCCTACTTTTCGGGGCATGTTGTCATAAAGTGGGAGTGTGTCGGGGTGTCTTCGCCCGTATCCATGGAGAGAAAAACCAAACAGCGATGATTAAAAGGCGACTAGGCCAGGTTGAGGGGGGAACAGAGCCAGCCGCTGATTAAGACTATTACTTCATAACTAGGCACCGCTGTTTTCTAGGAAAAAACTCAAGAGCATGACACGCACCAATAAAGAAATCTTTACAAGAGCTAATGGTGTGGGGGATTGTCAAGCAGGACGAGAGGTGCTTCACTCAGAGTGTGTGTTTCTGTGTGTGGGTGTGATAAAGGCTGACATCCCCCCGGGCTTCAGACCACTCTGTCTGGACGTGTTCTTGCAGCGCCGCCTTCTTTAATGGTATTCCTCTGCACAGCGACTCTCTGTTACATCCATCCATCCTTTTATCCCTTCAAATACTCCCCCCCTCCCTCCCTTCTTCTCTTCATCTTGTACACTCCTGCTGGCTCCATGTACATGGGCTGTCATTGCCTTGTTTGTTGTCCGGCTGTAATCAATCCAGGAGCCCTCTGGGCCGTTCGGGTGAGAACATAATTCCATAACAAGTGAAAAAGAAAAACCCCTGCGTCACTTTTCTTCACTCCATTTATCTGCGTCGCTGCACGGACAATAGCTGCCTTTCCATCATAAAACGCGAATGGAAAAAAGACTTTTTGAAGATTATAGGACTTACTCAATGCTGTAATAATAATAAAGAAAGAAGTTTGCCAGAGGTGGGGAGGGTTTTTTTTTGTCAATAAAGAAGTTATGCAACAAATGTCAAGGGAAGTTCATCTGTCGATTAAGTGACGCTGCGACATTTACAGTCGAGAGCTTTCGGCAAAATTGACTGTCCGCTGCAAGTTCACCACGAAATGTCACCCCGAGTTGCAGTTTGTCTGACTTTACTCTGACGGGACCAGAGATCCGGACGGGCCGTTACATGTATTTACAGTGAATTTAATGAACATGTTGTGCTGTGTGCCACATGGAGACCTGTTGTTAGTTTATGTTAGGGGACTCCAAACTCCAAAAGAGAGGCTCATTTTTCACGTCACATTAAAATCCGCTCATATATGACCAATAAACACTGATTATTACATATAAATTGATACATGTTGTCACATAGAGCCCATTTAAGAAGGTGGAACTTGAAGCGATTAATCAGTTATCAAAATATTTTGCAAATCATTTTATTTCAAATAGTTAATTGCATCGTCTGCATAGAAATAATACGATTGTGGATTTAACAATTGTAAAAAGCAGCTAAATTCTACCAACATGCAATACTTCATGTAAATGTGGCACTCTAGTATGTCATATTGTATGTTTTTCCTCTGTTTGACAGTTGTGGTTACCTCCACAAGATTTTTTATAAACATATTATAGTTTAAAGTACTCAACAGTACTTCTACGAGCTAGAACCTCAACTTTAACATTTTGCATATCTGCATTAAAATGCTTAAATGACCCAACCCTTCTTATATATTTAGCCTAGTTGTGTACTGACAAAGTCAAAGTTAAAATCTGGGGACATATGTACATTTTCCAGAGGTATAGGGGAATGTAATTTGATCGCCTGTCGCTCAAACATCTGGGGGAACATCAGTCTATACTACAGAGTGAGGGAGGAAGTCAGCAAACATGACTTCATAATCTTAAATTAAACAGGAACTCGTGTCAGATAATGTTTTTCTGCGGTTATGTTATGAAGATAACTCCCATGATACCACACTGCTTACCTCGAGAAACCCTGGTGCTAGAATTCACGTGCTGTTCCTTTAAATCGTGCTACTTCTCTAACTTCAGTAAATAATGTGATTTCTTCAGCAGAGCAATGAAATTCACCTTCTGTGATTCTCATCTAGGTTTCAAAACTTATCTCATTCAATTGACATGTTCTTGTCAAAGCTACCACTATACTTTGTCTTGTCTTTCTATCCTGGGGGCAACATTTCCTTTATCACAAAATCTACAGCATGAGCTCTTTTGTCTCGCTCGTCGTTTGTTTGCCGCTTTCCCTCCTTTCCAGCTGCGGTTATCTAACTGTGCGCAGTCTCCTACATGTGGAATTGAGCAAGCCCACTAGAGACGCTCTCACGAGGTCTGGAGTGGGACTTGTCCGCCAAGTGGGGCTAATTATGCAAATCCCTGCCTCATCCTCATTGGCCCGGGTCAAAGCGGCAATATTAATGATTAAGGAGTGATAGAGTGACGGCAGAAGGGAAGGAAAAAAGAAAAAGAGAGGGCTTGTGTGGGAGTCTGAAGGATTAGAGGAAGAGGCCCCTTTTCCACACTCGCACCTATAGACCACAATGCATTCACATGATAGAAGGAACCCCTCTATGTGTTCAGCTGGGGGAAGAATCAAGCCCTTTATCTCTCCGCAGTCAGCACTTCCCGTTTCGTCGCTGCAGCATCTGGGTCGTATCCGTAGCGACCTCGAAGCCCTGTCATGCCCTAATCTGGAGTCAGCAGGGCAGACTCTGTTCACTGTCTGTGTGTAGGATCTTTGTATCTAACCTCGAGACGAGCAAATACCTCCACAGAGATTAAAAAAAAAAAAAAAGGATGAGCAAATTCCACCGAAGTGGAGACATTTACTGAACTTCCACATGAGGCTTGGATTTAAGGATGAAGATAGAAAGAGATTTAACTGGTTATAAAACAGTCTCAGTTTGTGTTGCGTTGCGTCTTTCTTCACCCCGCTTTCAAAATAAGTGCATGCTTTGTCCGGAGCAAGATCTTTAGACACGAGGCGATGCTGCATTTGTCTACAGAATCAACATCAACAACAAAAAAAAGGAAGTTCCTTGCAGCAACTTCGAGAAATAGTTACATAATATATCTTCTCAAGGCAACACGATGGACAGCAAGGTCCACACTAGCACTTGCTGTGTTTGCTGATGGTTTTCTTCTTGCGATGTCTTAAAAATGAGAGTGCCGAAAGAACTATTAGCGCCTTTTCAAGCCAACGTGTATAATTCTTCAAGAACATGCAGCTGGATGTGCAATTTTGTGTCGGAAATACACCAGAAAGTTAAAACAAAAAGTACCTTGCAAAAAAAGTGCATTGTTGTGAAGCTAGCCTAACCTTTCTTCCTACAGCTAGGGATATTTTAAACATTGGCAACTTTGTGTTAGCCTCCATATACACTAAGCCGCTACATGAATCGTTGGTGGAACATATAAGCTGGCTATCAAATGGTTTTTCTTCGACGACAGATTGAAATCAGACTGCTCAAACCTCATCAGAAGGTGTTAGCAGGCGTCACGTAAAGATGAGCAAAACGTGCATCTTCCCAGTCCGTGTTGTCATCCATGTGTTTGTGTTAGTTTAAGGAGTAACTATTTGCTGGCTAGCTAAACTTCTAGCTGAGCTTTGGGTCATTGGCCACCACCATTTTTAGGGGCTGGAGTGGAGCTGAAACTGAGTTGCAAAACTACCATGAGTGGATTTATTTTAGCTAGATTCAAGTCCAAACAGGGGCTAGGAAAGAGTCTTTTCTCTTATTACTTGTACTGTTTGCACATCATCACCCTCACAGTCATGCACGATATAGAGCCAGTGGCTTTTTAAAGCAGCTATTTGTAGCGATTACCTAAGTTGAACTTCCTTAAGAGGAAGTTAAGAGGAAGACACGAGCTAAAGTGACATGTTACAGGTAGAAAATAGTACATTTAGTGGCAGCTGAAGGCGATAATTTACCATAGCCGCAAGGACAAGGTTGGCTTCTTTGGTTATCCCCCCCCAAAAACCTGCTTATCCGTCATTCAGTGAGTGAATGCAGCGGTTAGGGTTTACACCAGCACCTGCATGTGTAGCCTGAGTGCGGTTGAACAAGTGTTAGCAGATGTGTGTGATTGTTTTAACAGCGTCCTCCCCTCAGATACTCGAGGGCGTCCACATCTCATTTAACCAGTGTGTAATGTGTTTTCAGCACTGCTAAGTCATGCACAGCTCGAGTGCATCGGTATTGGATCTCTCGAGTTAGCGTCGTTAGCTCGAAGCCGCTGAAACCAGAGCTCCTCTATGAAACCACCGGAGCCCCGAGAGTCCAGAAAACAGTGCCAAAAACTAAAGCAGGCCAAATCCTCCTCTCTTCTTTCCCTCCCTTCTACTTACTCGCTGTCTCTACTCCTTCCCCCACGCCGTCCCCCTTTTTTTCCCTCTTCCCCATTCCCCAAGCATGAGCAATTCACAGTTAATTCAATTTTCCCCCGGCTGGGCTCACATGGGACAGCATTGGAATTCCGGTTTGTCATGATAAAATGATTACACGGCATTGTGTTTCTCCGGGCGCCTCCCAGCGCATTTATTAGAATCTGTCAGTGTCAATGTAGATCGGCCAGCCAAAGTGCACGTCTCCACCGCTGCTCCTCGCCACTCCGCCTCCCCTTCCCTCCACCGAAACTGGTTATTCCTTATGAAATACGTCGCTCCTGGCAGACGCATAATCTGATTACATCCGCTAGATTAAAAATATATTGAATTTTTTTTCCCCCTCTGTTCTCCTCTCCTCACGTTCTTTAACCCCTCTTTCTCCACTCCTTCTTCCTCCTTCCTCTCCCCCATCACCTGCCCTCCACAAAGGACTAGTTTCTCCTCCCAGTGACTTTATTATCTGGGGTTTGACTGATGTCAGTTCACCACGGCGCTGGCCTTTTTTTGAAATGAGATATGGGACAGTCATATCATCCGGCCCCAGCAAAGACAGATGATGATGTGATGATTGATATGTTTTATCATTAATATTAAAACCGTGGCGGTGGTCTCGACGTTATTTCGAAAGGCTTCTCGTCCACGCTGCCTTGGAACGGTTTGTCACATCGGTGTTAAAAGACGGAGGGTTTTTCTGCAGTTATTGTCGTGACACGAGCAGACACGGCGATGTATTGAAGTAGATGCAGTTTAAGTGCTGTTCTCTGTTTTCTGTCTGATGACCGAGCTGCTGAAAGAGGCTAAATGGATTCCGTGGTAGCGCAGAAGTCATTAGTATGCATGAAATGCTATCATGTGCTTCTGATAAATCCAAAGTGTTCGGTTTGAAAATAGATGTTAAACATGTATTTTTAAGTCGCTGCGTGGTGGAGCCCGACTGAAACCGGATTATAAAGAGGTTACACTTCGATCAGTGGTCGTGCTTTATTCATGGTAATAGCATCATTAATAAATGTTTAATTTATAGCATGAAATCATCGTTATTAAATGTTTTATAAACAATTTATCAAGCAAATTCAGTGGGCAAAGGTTTATAAACATCAGCTGCAGTCAGTAACAGTAAAATAACTATGAACTAATGTGGATGTAACTTCATTGGTTATAAAATGAATTTCCAGATGTTTCATTTCTTTTTGAACATGTGTAGTTCACAGTGGAGACAATCAGAGACCATCTTCCTCTTCAGTCGGTCTCTTTCCTCCATTTCTGCACAAGAAGAATATGAATTCTCCTCCTCTTGATGTTGGAAGTCATGGCTTCCACACACACACTTCTATTTTCCTGCAGCTACTCCTCCCCCCTCCCTCCTCCCTCCTCTTCCTGTCTGGATAGTATTACAGCTTATTATTTTTCATATTTCCATCCCTCCCTCTGCCCATACCGGCCTGTCAGTCAAGCTGTCATGTGTGATTTGGAGCTGTCACTCCGGCTCCGGGTTTCGAGTGTGGAGGTTCGATGGCTTGTTTACTGAGATGTGACTGGAGGTGTCACGCCGAATAAGCCCACCTCCCCCTCCTCACCCTTCCTCACCCTCCAAAAACCCCCTCGCTGTGCGACCAGGAAACCCCCCCTCGTGGTGTGACGGTTGGGTGGCAGGGTGCTCGCACCAGGTGGGATGTGGCTAATGACCATCTCGCAGTGCCACCTTCGATTTTGGGGTGGTGGGGTTTTAAAGCGTATGTGCAGCCCGAGGTGCACGCATGCATGTGAGCGCGCACGTGTGTGTGTGTGTTGATGAATGTGTGTATCCTCATTCTCTCAGCCAACCAATTACTGTCCCGAGGAGCCGACAGCTGTCGCCACCGTCGTCTTCTTTTTCACCACCATCCCTCTTCCCTCCTCCGTGCCTCCCCTCGGTTGGCGGGTTGGCGGGTGGGGGGGAGTCAGGGGGGAGTCTCAGCCATGGGTCCTGCTCCCTCGGGGAGTCATTACACCACAGTGGGACTCACACACACACACACACACACACACATGCACAGAGCAACACACAACTTGTCTCCTCTGTCTCTTTCTATCTATCACCACGCCACTACACCCTTCAATTAAGCCTGTGGCCGTCGCTTTGGGGATTTGATGCACACACACACACTCATCAAATCCTAATGTTCCCTCTATGTTTGTCATTACCCTCTCCCCAGATGGGACTCGGCCCACTGGGTATATTTTTTTTAGGATGTATAGAACCCACACTCCATCCTCCAAGTTTTCTTTCCTTTCTTTAGGACGAATTCATCGGTAGCTCGAGCTCTTCTTCTTTTTCTTTTTATTTGCACACACGGCGAGTCTCTCCTGAAGCGGTTGCCACGCTGCCGGTGATTTAAGCGAGCGTGTTGCCACCGAGGTGCCATCCCTCTCTCGGCGGCGCTCCCCGCTATCTCCTCCCCCCCTTCACCACTCTCTTTCTTTATCTGAGACTGTAATACAAACCAGATTGGCCTTATCTCGCTTCTTCCACCACACAAACACTCTCACAACGAGGCCGGCCTTATTCTCACTCTCCTGCTCGCTTCTGCATGTAAACACACACACACACACACACACACACACACACACAGCTCAGGCTTGCACATGCTATCAGTCTCAATCTGTGAGTGGATATGCCAGCTATTTCACTTAACCATGCAGGATACGAATGTTGGCAGTTGGGGGGAAAAAAGAAGAATTTGGAAGAGGCGCGGAATATTTTCACTTCAACCATGAATGCTGTGTGTAGATAAGGAGCGCCTCACTCCGAGTGTGTAACTGTTTGTATATACGTGCTCGCACGTGTGTGTCAGTCTTGTAGAGATTTACCTCCGACACACTCGTTAATCACAGAATTCATTAGTCACCGAGTCTCTAATTGTTTACTTTCCCCTGCGGCGGTACTACACGAGGTTGCCGGCCCTCCCTGTTACAATTTTGGAAGAACATAATGGTAAATTAATTTTCCTGGTAGCTCCGATTCGATTAGTCATTTCTGAGTACACTCTATTAGCCGGGAAATTGTGTATTTGGAAGTCAGAATGGAGAGTCGGGGAGGGTTTGATCGTGTTGCTTACCTGGAGAAGAAAAAAAGACAAAGTGGGAGAGAGACAGAGGGAGACCCGGAGAGGAGGAGAGACGGAGTAATGAGCCCGAGGGATGAGCTGGAAGAGAAATGGTCTGGCCTGTAATGTAGACTGAAGCCCAGTGGGGGGGATGCAAGTGGAAAGATAAATTGATCTATTAATAAAGCCATAATCTACTAATGAAGTCAAATTGATTCACTAACTGGTAGGTACATCGCAAAGTGATGCAACTACAACGAGACAGTAAAATAAACAGTGCAAACCCAGAAACACACTTTAAAACATTCTGGTTCTTCGGATCTGTTTATAAATGTTCGTAAAAGACACTTTGTACTAAATAATGACACACAAATCTGTAATTCTGAGACCTGAGACTGTTAATTCTGACAACTGACTACTTGTAGAGATAAATCAGATTGTGGGTTGCGTCAAAGACAAAACAAAGCATGAAATTATTTTCTTATCACTCTGAACAAGGGAGGGAACAATATAAAACAGTCAGGGTAAGTTGTTTATGGTGAACTTACATTATGTAATTATTGTAAAATCGGGATAATCATGAAAAGGGCGTCACACAGTCCTACACTCAACACTTGATTTATTTTGAATTGGATGTTCACTTAAATAAAAAGACGTGTTTTCCTGGTTACTTGTCAATGTAAAGGTTCAGTGATTACATTGTGTTGTAGTGCCATTCTAAGGGTTTAAAGAATATCATGATGAACGTTGCAGAAAGCCTTGTTTTGATTAGTTATTGTAAAAGAAAAAAGGGTTTTAGATGACAAAGGTTGCATATTTTGAGCTGTTCCTCTGAGATCGCCAACACCTGTGAATTTTGCGTCGCATCCTATTTGCAGGAAAGAGAAGTTGCAGTGATTCATCAAAATATTAATAGTCATGGAGATTTCAGCTCCGCTGCATAATCAAGACTTCCTGGAGGGACTGTTTAAGGGTCCAGTTGTTGAGGTGGCAGATTGCAACCAACTGAATACACCTCTGTTGGTTGCTAAAATCAACCAAAAAGACCGTCTCTAGACCCGGTGTTTGATTATTATGGTTGTCCGTTATGGGATAAACTTCTGCCTACATTACCCACAGTGCAATTTATCCACTCAATGACATCACTGGAGACAGTTTATCAGATTACATGCAGCTTCCTGCGGAGTAGAAAGGAGGAAAAGGCTGAAAAACGCTTTATACCACTTTTTCACTCCTCAAGTCCTGTAAACACACTTTAATGTGTGAAAATTGGTGGTGTTGCCCTTTAAAAATGGATTATTTGATAGGACAGCTGAAAGGAGAGATTATTTTTATTCCGAAGATGAACTGATTTCCAAGAGGTTGAGCACATCACGTCCTCCGTCGGCGTGGTCGAACAGCTTCCTCGCCGGCTGCTGATCCAGCATGCCGACTCAGCCAAATGGCGGCTGATAAGGACCGAGTGTGTGCTCGACCCGCCAGATAAACCCTGGGTGATGTTTGGCTTTAAACATGGCCCCCGTTGACATCCCAGTGTGTCAGGCCCTTCCTCCTCTCCTGCCTGCTAGAAAAAAAAAGATCTTTATGTTCTAGTTTTGTGCTCCAGAAACTAGTTTGTGAACTAGTTTTCCTGAAACCGGTTGACTAATTGGCTTTATCGCGTCTGAAAAGTGCATCCCGGACACTTTAAAGGCTCCTCTGCACGTCGGCGCGCGGACACGCTGTATATATATTCATGTGTGTATTCATGTCACCCGCCGTGTTTTTATGTGTCGTGCCCTGAGCTGCATATGGATGAGCTAACACGGGGCAATCTGCGCTTGAAGGCGCAACGTGCACTTTGGAAACGGCGGCGCGAGCACGTCCACTTCTTCTTCCACAATACTGAAATACACATGCAATAGAGCGTATCACAAGTGAACTTACTGAAACTATGCATTATAGATCAACACACACTCCCCCTCTCTCTCACACACACACCCTTCTCTTTTCAATGAATCTCCACGCACGCTCGCACGCCACATCACAAATGATAGGATTTAAACATCAACAGTATGAAATATTCATGTGTCAGTGCCAGCCGCTCGAGCAGAACTACCACCAAGGGGGATTTGCCTTCAGATCTGAGGATACTACTGCATTCATCCCTCTCTCTCGCTCTCTCTTCCTTACTCTCCCCACCCCCCCGTCTCCCTCTCTCTCTCCCTGTTGTGGTGCAGCAGTTGTCGCGGCGTTGTGTACCAGTGTTCTCGACTATTGTTCTAGTTTTCTATGATATCGCCTTTATACTCTCAAGCGTTGTTATGTCTGTGTCTTGAGGGGTGGAGGTGGTGGAGGAGGTGGTGGTGGTGGGGGCCGGACGAGAGAGATTGACTGAGAGTCAGACACCGAGGGGGAGAGAGAGAGCGGTGAGACTTTCAGATCGGCTGGTTGAAATCGATTTCAGAGTTTCTGTACTAGACAAGATTTATGAAGACCTTCCAGTAACATTTTGCATCTTTAAAACTACAGCACAAGTGTTTGTGTTTTGGTTCGTGGTTTTGGACCTGGAAAAGGGTAAAAGTTTGGGCGCCCGGCTGATTTAAAGTGTGCTGTATATTTCCAAAAGGAAATATGTTCCGACAGCAAAGAGTCAATGTAATGTGCAAACTCAATCTCTATTTCAATTAACTTTATTTCACAAGGATAATTTACCCAGTATCAATAATGCTTTCCAGGGAGTCCTCGCCTCATACATTAAAAACAAAGCCATAAAACACTAGCGTTAGCTATCGCTACTAGCTCTCCAAAAGCTGCGTTTTGGGAAAACAACCCACCACAAGCAGCGAGTCGAGGCATTTCTAATCTGTGGAGTGTCGGTGAAGGTGCATTCAAATCAGTTTTGCAAATAGACCATAACGTATCCTCGTCATATCAGATAAAACATTTGCAGGAAGTATAGGGGTTCTTTTAATTGGCAGGAAGTTACCGCCACAATGGCATAAACTTTGAAATTACTTCTGAAACTGGTGATTAGTTTCTTTGTCGGTTATTTTTGCAGAAAAATGACGTCCTCACACATCTTGTTTTGTCCACAACCCAAAATAGTTTGTTTACTGTCATAGAGGAGGGAAGAAAAACAGAAAAGAAGCTTTATTTGCTTAAAAAATGACTCAAAGATCTCAAGTTTCCATCACGTTGCAAATGGCAAGATGTTGCCCGTCTGATACAGGACTACAGGGTTAAAATCTTAATAACCTAGAGTCTAACGGAGAAAATTGGACCAGCAAACTTTGAGGAGTTGTGGACAGAAAGCTTGAAAGTAGAAAAAAGGTCAGAGGTGTTGGAAGAAAACTTTATGTGAGTCTTCGATTGCTCAGCGAAGGCGAGCGTGATGGAGTATACGGGGATACAAAGAGGGGGGACGTGGGGGAGTCAGATATGGGTCCAGCGGTCATTGTTCCTCCTGAGATTCATCCCCCTTTTCCATTTAAAAGATGTGATTACACCGCAAGAATGCGCGCACACACTGCCGCCACACGCGCTGCCGGCAGTGGTGATCCAATTTAGGGAGGTTAGAAGGGAGGGATAAGGAGATAGAGGGAGCAAAGGGGGGGAGTGAGGGGAGCGAGAGGCAGCCATGTAAGAGATGCGATGGTGGTGGAGAGGAGGAGAGAGCGCTCTGCCTTCTCGCTCCCTCCCTCCCTCGTTTGTCATTCTGTCGGCATCGTATGCAGATGAGGAGCTAATATGATATCTCTGCTGAGCTGATGGATGTTTAAAATGATATGGCAACCCTGAGCAGCCTCGCCGCATGCTGCCTGCCAGGGATGGTGTGTGTGTGTGTGTGTGTGTGTGTGTGTGTTTGGTATAACTATATCCAAATTCCGTGTAGCGACGACATACACTGAGAAAACTTTCAGCAACTTCTTCTTGGTTTTCTAACAACTTGGATCTTATAGTCGTAGCTTTGGCCATCACTTCCTGTCAGTACTAACAGCCAGCGCGAGTTATTCACAGGGATTTCAGAACTGAGTGATATATATGTATATATATTTTTTTTTTTTGCGAACAAAGAAAAGCCAGACAGGAACATGAGAAACACAAGAGAGCTTACAGGTTTTGAAGCAAAACCTCAAGGTGAGATAAACTTATTTGGAGAATAAAACTTAACTTCAGCCACTGATTCCTTTCATTATCAATGTATCCATGAACAGTTTATTTCATAAAATCTCAGAAGTCCTTTGAATGGCTGGTTGTGTTTGAACAAGTAGACCTTAAACTGAAAGATATTCAAATATACAGTGATATAACACTCCACTTGTCACATTGTTGAAGCTGAAACCAGTTAATATTTGGGATTTTTTGTCTTGAAGAAAGATGAGAAACTCAACATGCAACTACAGACAGAACACTGTTACCTTAGCTTAGCACAAAGACTGGAATAAAAAGGAAACAGCGAGCCTGATTTGGGTCCAACAATAACAAAATCTGAAGTGAATCTGAAGGTTATGCATTGGATTATGTCTTGGTTCGCTGCATTGACTTGGAGTTTCGTCATCATCCTTAGGTTGCCAGGCAACCAGCCGAGATGCTGGTCATATTGGCTGTCATGTTGTGTGAATGTATATACGGAGAGACATCGGGCCATCGCTCAAGGTTAAACCACATACTTGATATTCCATTAGCTTCAGTAAGACAACAACTAGCGTTAGCAGTCAACCACTTCCTGGCTAACATTGTTGTTAAACTGGATCCAGTGCATTTCTCTTCAAGACTGGATGTCCAAGATGTGCATTAATATTTCAGAATTGATATCCTCGCA
Source organism: Diplodus puntazzo (assembly GCA_963678695.2). NCBI lineage: Eukaryota > Metazoa > Chordata > Actinopteri > Spariformes > Sparidae > Diplodus > Diplodus puntazzo. The sequence goes on from OZ023177.1 coordinate 21,522,913, forward strand.
TGACATGTGATGGTATCCGACAGTGATGGTTGAATGCTAATGGTAGCTATTGGCGAACAGAAGCTAATGGGTCCTCAGATGTGTGAAAATGTCCTTAATGCATCTCTGGACTGTCACTATCAATTATCTTTTCTGTTGCTGATCAATCAGGAAGTGGCGACTTGATGACTTGTCAGTTTTCTGACCTTTTCTACGACTTGTAACCTGGAACATCTCTGTAGGACTTTCGGGATTCCTGCACGATGTCAGTAAAGTAACTGTTGACTCTCCGAAGCAAAAACACAAACTAACTGATTAAAAGATTAACGATAATTATTATAAATTCCTTTCAGCTTCATTAATGAGCACAACCTGTGTTGGCAGATGTTTAGAAGTGCACATCGATGCTTCGTTCTGTAGATCGATATTCAATCAAACAGCATGAAAATTCATCACGTGGAAAGGTCAGCGACGGTCGTCGGGCCGATGTGAGATTTTTCAAAGGAATCGCCGATGATGACACGAACAACAGTGAGCGTCTCTGAGTTTGTGTATCTGTCTCAGTGCGTTTTTTTCCACATTGTCATGGTGGTAATGAGGAGTGGGGGTGGCGGTGAAGAGCGAGGATGTGGCGGTGGGGTTGGAGGGGGGGAGGCACGACTGATTGGATTCTCCACAGACTTCATTAGTTAAAACAAAGCCAGTTGTCCATTTGGGCTCTTTCACAGCCTAATTGATATTGATTTACTGATTTGCTCAAGGGTGATTTAAAAGCATGTTTGGTTGTTATCGTCAATGCTGCTTTTTTTTTTTTTTTTTCCTCGCGCTCTCGCTCCGTCTCTCTCTGATGGCATTAGCACTCCATCGTTCTGGTAACGACGCTGAAATTGTGGTAAGGAGGATTTTTTTGGGAGCTCTCTGGTGAAGTGTGTTGACTTTTTCTCTCTCAAATCATCTTTAACAACCGCGGCTCTTTACACGCCATCTCCCTCCTACTTTGTCATTTCATCTCCATCGCTTTATTTTTGAAGACATAATTGAGAAATAAAATCGAGGGAGATAATTCTCTTTTCTACCTAATTTCCCTCCATGATCCAGAGCTTGTCAGTGCGACGAATTAGCGAGGGTTATCTCTTCTTTTCTTTTCTTTTTTGGCGTCGTGGACTCCTCGACGACAAACGTCGACGATAGCGCTGATAGATCGTCGTCATCCCCATAACTGGATAATGATAGTTATCATAAATGGTTAGCGGTTGGCTAAGTGAAGCATTGAGATCAATGGCAGTGCTGTTAGTGTTAGAATGAAGGAGGCCTTTTATCATGTTGATGGATGGCAGGCCTGTCTTTAATGTGACATGTTATGATCATATCAATTTGTCCTCGGTTCTCATCGACATCACTTTATTGCCTCTCCGTCTCTCACAGTCCATCAACCCGCACTGTAAATTCAGACTTGAAACGGCAGCGACGCTCCATAAACCAACCATTTCTCTTCCTCTACTACCTTCCGCCCTTTCCTTCCTCTCTCGCACCTTTTTTTCTCCTGTCTGGCTTTCTGCTCTCTCTTTAATCCACCTTGATTTCTGCTCTATTCTTGATACCTCTCTTTCCTCTATTTACTGTCCTTCTCCCCTCACCTCTTGACAGGCGGCCGGCAGACATCCTGAGCGAAAGAGTGAAGGAATCAGACTGGGATTAAAATGTAATATCAGACTATTAAAGAGATTAGTGGTTAAGATTTCGCCCGTCTGAGCTACCCCCAAATCTGATGAACTGGCATTCATGATATTGATTTATTCCCCCCGGCTTCTTTTATCGTTCCACCGTCACACGGACAGCAATAGATCTGATATGGTGGCCTTTTATGAGGCACCTTGTCACTGAGGCCTTTGTGCTAAGTAACCGCCGCCCCGGCTGCCAGGAATGATTGTTTAGGGAAGTGAAGTTTATTCATCAAAATCTGTAGTTTTTTGTTTTTTTTAAAGAGCAGCAACAAGAGGGCGGGTAAGGACGTGACTGATTCCTGTTCTTGAAATGGACAAAAGCGATGTGTTGAATAAGCTAATGAAAGCTTCAGATGGAACGGCGTCGGCCACAAAAGAGCCTTAATTATTTCCAATTATGACATCATTTCAGCTCAATTATGTTGCACATCCGTCAAAGCTAACAAGGTAACGGGATGTGATCGAGGTCCCCGATTAGTCTCTCTGTCAACACCTTTTTAAAGAGCTATGAGCATCGTGGGCCGGCGATCAAAGGACGACAGTTGTAGCATTTCACATCCATTTGTTGTTCCCTGATCTTTACTAAGACCCGGTCCCAATCCCTACCCCTCTGTTGTGTGCCTTCATGCTCCGGGGTTGGACGTCCCACTTCTTGTCGGGGTATAAAGGTTACTTTTAAAGACATGTGAGGTCTATGAAGGGATTTCAACCACCACCCCTTGTAACTAGGGCGTAGAAATTGGAAATGGGATGGAGCCAAAGACCCCTAAACATTTGACCGATCTGTCTTCGCTCCACCTTCACTGATGCATCCACTAAAATCTTGCCCCAATTGGACGCTCCACCAAGTGCAACTGCAGGTATTTTTTGAGAAATGAACAGTAAAAGCATGACAATTTGACAAGTCTTATTGTTTGTAAGCTTATGAGAAAATAACCCTCACTTCTCATGCAGTTTCCTAATGAGTTTACGGTCTCAGACGCTAGTTTCAAGTCTTCATTTTGTAAATCATGATCTCAAAAAATGGCGATAACTTACCTTGTGATTGACAAGACGGTACCAGTGAATGCCTGAAACTATGTTCCCGATTGTCCGGAAAAAAAAACACAACATGGTGACGGCTGCAGTGCCAGCGTTACTGATTCTCTGAATAAAGTCTGGTAAAGTTTAAGGAATAAAACAAACCTGGAAGACGAGAAAAGATTGTTGTCACGGTTCGAAGAAGAAGCCGGTTGGAAGGTGGAGGGAGTCTCACACTTTGTTCATCCAGCCATCCATCCCGACCTCTTGTTTTTGTTGTGAACAGCCCCTCAGAGCGGTTTTTGTACGTTACGAAACAGGCCACATGTTGAGGCAGAGGCTGATTAATGCTTCTTATTATCAGCCAGCTAAAATGTTAATAATGCAGATTCGTGTTTGCCGTGTTTAATTCGGTACAATGACTCAACTTCTGAGGAATACATCGACACGAAAACATTTTCATTGAATATTCTTCATCCAGCCGTTTTCTCCTCACATCTAATTTCCCCCCTCCTCTATCTCATCTCCTCCAACCTTCATCCTCCTACCATGTTCACTTTGCACGATCTTATCATCCGGCCGACCGGTAATGGCCTCTCTGGGCCCCACACACACACACACTCACACACACACACCGTCATGGCATGCATCGCCTCAATCACAACCTTAATGCATCTCAATTTAACCACTGCTGTAACACACACATGCACACACTCCTCTCTGACACACACGCATGGAGTTTATTGTGTTGCGAGCGGTGACGGGTCGTGGCGGGCGGCATCAGTAATGCGTGACGCGTGCCTCCATAACGCCGTCCTCATTTGCATGTGTGAGGAGGTCTGGGCTAATGGAGCTGATCTGTTGCGCTGTCATTAAATGGGGAAAGAGACGGGGTGGTGGGTGGGGGAGAGGGTGGGGGTTTAGTCGGGTGGAGGGGGTTATTATTATTATTATTATTATCAAAGAGGAGGAGGGGGGGAGACACAAAGAGGGGAGGTCTTCTCTCCTCTCCCAGCGGCGTGATGGATGATTCAGGAGTCTCTCCTCCGCTGAGTTTGGGTTGTTGAACTATACGCGGCGGCTACATGTTCACATACAATACGCATGTGTGTGTGAGCCTGCTGCGACACACACACACACACACACACACCCCTTTTTTTTTTGTTGAATATCACCAGTTAAATGAGGCCTGACACACTACCACCACTTCTCTCCCTCTGTCCACCCTTTACCACGCAGGGTCGTTCTATCTCGCTGCGTTTAAATGTCCTCAATATGTCACACGTGCATGCATGAACGCATGCATCCCTGCTAACACACGTGCACTCGCCTGTGCACGCACACACACACACACACAGGCAGTAAATGAAGCCTGTTGGGGCACTTGTTTCAGAGCCTTTTTATAGCGCTCACATGCACAGTTTTACTGCAGCGTATTACAGCGTAATGGCCTTTTCACAGCAATGCCAGCGTCTAACCGAGTAGTTCCAATCCGAATTGCTGATTGAACAGACTGTAAAATAATGTTTTATTAGTGCATGATTTTTTATATATATATATATATTTTCCACACTGAAATCAGCGGTCATAATGTTTTATTTTCCAGTGAAGCACCATCTCTGCATTAGCATGTGTTTGTTTGTCTCTGTTCAGATCCCCGTTAGCAGCCACATCGCAGAACAGCTATTCTTCTTGCGGGTGCGGAGATCTAAGTAAAGATAACACCCGTATGATTTACATACAGTGCATAAAAATACAGCTCAGCTCGACACCCCTTGAGGTTGAGATGTTCCTTTCAAAGTAAAGATTTTACTTTAAACAAAAACAAATAAAAACCTGATTTAAATGTATCTTATCGTGAGTCATTTGGCAAAAATCCACACGACTATCTTCCTTCTATTATGAGCTCAACACCTTGTTCATTATTTAAACCTGCGTTTCAGTGATATGGATACCAATATTGATCTTTAGAGTCGGGCTGAGTGAGATGTGTCCAGAGAATCTTGTCCAAAAAAAAAACAAAGAAACCTTTTCGATTGTTAATTTAAGATGTTGCTGTAGGAAGTAGAAAGAATGGAGGCTGTAGTTTGCTTGAATTTGAGTCAGCAACAGCAGTTTTTACAGTGGAGTGTCCAGCAGGGGTCAATTCCACTGGTTTCAAAAAGAACTCCAAGTGTATGTAAGCTTATGAGAGAATGAGCCTACTTCTTACTTGATTCATAAACAAACTGAGCAGTTTCTTAATGAGTTTATGGTCTTAATGTCGAGTTTGAAGCCTCCTTTTTTACAGCATGATGTTATTTTGCAAAATTAGGGTCCCATTTAGGGTAAAATAGACTAAATATGGTCATTTCTGACTCCAAAAAAACAAGATGGCGAGAGACATAATGCAAAATTTGAGGCTCGACAGACAATGTAGTAAACAAATTAATGGGATTATGGTTTTGCTACAGGAGTGGTTTGTTTTTTTTAGATTCCAGTATTTTGTTCCTGATCATCCGTTCACGAGTACAGAGAACCCTCGACAGTTTCACGTACATGAATGCGTCAGTCAGCGCTCTTATTAACCTTCGAGACACTCCGAGTTGCGTCTCTCTGGTACACCAGCACACACCACGAATGCAGCATCAGTCAGAGGATGATTAATGAAATGGAGGCTTACTCGGCGTCGCTCGGGTCTCCATTTCGTCCAATCCTCGCTCCCCCTTCGGCGCATTGGCATCTACGACACTCTCCGTCCAATGAGAGACTCCAGATCCCGCTGGAGGCGGGCCAACAGCCCACATCTGACATCATCTTAAGACCTGGCACAGTTTGGCAGAATGACACTGGCTGTCTCACACGTTCACACAAACACACACACACACACACCTGCGAGTGAGAGAAGATGAAGAAAGAAGTGGGAAGTCTTGGGAGGGTGTGAAAGTCAAGTGCGTGAATGCGTTTATCGGTGTTTGAAAATGTGCGCGTCGGGTGTGTTGATTGGTCGGAGACGGTGGGTACGGGATGTGAGGCTGGTTGTGTGGAATGTGAGAGGCAGGATGGCAGGTGAGAAGGAGAGAAGTGTTAAAAACAGAGAGTGTGAGAATGACACAGATGGGCTGCAGAGACGATGATGACGAAGGGGAGAAAAAAAGCGTTTTGAATTAAAGAAGAGCTGAGCGAGAGGCCTGTTGGAATGATTAAATATCAAACTGAACAATTAATCAATCAGTCGAGCAAAGTCTTGTTCCCGCTTCTTATTGTGGAGCTTTTCTTTGAGTTATATATTTATATATCTGCTGGATTCTGACAAAGAAACGATTGTAACCTGGAAGACTGATAAAGTAATCTTTAACTGCACCAATAAATTGATCCTTGACGTACATTACAGCCAGTTTATTAGACACACATACCTCAAACTAATGGAGGCTGATACACCATTCCTGTGTTATTTGGCCTACTGACATTGATATGTGCAGGTTGGACGAAATAGTAGGAACACGCATCAACAGCGCCACTCTGAAATGACAATGAAGTTTAACCAGAGACTGTTTTGTGATGGTATCACACCAGCTGGCTAATAATCAAAACCTGAAGATTATAACTTTAGATTGGACTGTATTAGTTTTAACTAGGCGTTCCAGCTTTGATATGTTGGCTAAACCCCCCAAAATTCATGCATCTACATCAAATCAAATCAAATCAATTGTATTTATATAGCCCAAAATCACAATCACATTGCCTCAGTGGGCTTTACAATCTGTACAGTGAACAACATCCTCTGTCCTTAGACCCTCGATTCGAGTGAGGAAAAACTTCACATGTTGATGGAAAAAAAAACCTTTTAACAGGGTAAAAAAAGACAATGGAAGAAACCTCAGGAAGAGCCACAGAGGAGGATCCCTCTTCCAGGACGGACAGACATGCAATAGATGTTGCGTGTACAGAAAAGAGCAACAAATCACAGTTTACAAGTTACATCAACAGAAAGTCTGATGCAAGTTATATGTAAATTGAGTGGATCCAGGAGACGACCGAGCAGGACGAGGCATCACCAAGTGGTGCCCGAGCCAGATGACCTCCTATCCACCATGGTGACCTGAGAGAGGGCAGGCCACACAAGATAGTTAGTAATAGACAGAGAGAGGCATCAAGATTTACAGAAATATAGATATGAGGAGGTGTTGATGCAGAGGAGCAGGGAACCAGCAGAGCCCGGGGTGTGACGATCCAGATCAGTCAGTATTTCAAGGCAGCAGGAGCCCGGAAACAGTAGATGGTCCCAGGAGGCCGTGGTCCATCAGAAGAAGGAGGAAGAGAAAGGAGAAGGAGGAGGAGGAAGCTATAGAGAGTGTAGAGAGTGACACAGCTTGTGGGAACAGAAAACAAAAACAAAGGTTAGAGAACATGAACTAAATGCAACCCTAATCCTCCAGATATGTTTAAACTTTACATTACTTCTTTCAAATGTTTTATTTTCAACGCTGTGCTGATGCTCTGCTCAGGTTCGGGCACAAACACCACTCGGTAAAGGTAAGGAAGAGATCATGTTTTGGCTTAAAGTACCTACGTTGGTCACAATAAGCAGGGTACAACTATATGTATGAAAACTTCATATGATGTCGGTGAATAATGCAGTTTTTTTCCGCGAGCAGAATTCGATTCATCTTCGATTGTATTGCCGAGGTGGAAATCTCAGATGTGTTAAAAACCTGGACTGACACACGCAATGGCAATTCAAGAGCAATTTGGGCAAACTGAGCCAACAATACCTTTAACAAAAAAAAAAAAAAAGAAGAAAAGCTTCTTTTCTGCAGCTGAACAGTAAAAATTCAGCCACATTGTGCTGCAGCTCTTTGCAGTAACCAGGTTACTGCGGTGCACGTGGACTCATTCTCCGATTTGCTTCTGTAACCTGATTTCTCCCGGTTAACCTGGTTTCCTTGTGCCACCGATAATGGGTTAACACAAATCCCGTGAGAGTACAAACATGGCATCTCGTGTTTCACACCGTGATAGAAGCATCCGTGTCACCTCCAATATGTGCCGGTGTTTATTAAAGAGAGAGAGACGGAGGGGGGGAAATCACTTTAAAAGCTCAGACGTGGGAACGCTCTTGTCATCGATGGTGTTTAGAAGTGTCATGACAGCTGGCTCATAGCGTCTCCCTCCTTGTAGTATTGATGCAGAGTGTGTGTGTGTGTGTGTGTGTTTGCGTCCAAATACGCCGGTGGTGCTCGCCGGGTCCTGGCACCACCTGCTCCGTCTTTGCGACAGTCCTGGCGCTGTCGCCCGAGGAGTCCCTCACGTTTCATCTTCGTTTTACGTCTCCGCCAGGCCTGCAGCGGCGTGAGACCTGCAGGAGTTTGTGCTCGGGTTCACAAACGCCGCCAAAAAGCTGTCCGGCGTGAAGCATAAGGCTGGCTGGTTTCCACCTGGACGCTGTTTTCCCATCTGCTCCCATCCCAGTGATCAATTCTGACCCAAATCTTGTCACCTTGACTTAAGCAAGACCAACAAGGGGCAATTGATGCCCTCGAAAATCAGACCGAAAAAGCTTTTTTTGTTTTGTTTTTTTTGTTTTTCAGCAAGTAGCTCTGTAAAGACACATGTTTGTCTTCTAAGTGGCTCTGTAGTGCTGCAGCTAATACGTTTCTTGTTTGGTGGAAAATGTTGAAAGGCCAAAACAATGTACGGGCATAAAACGGCCTCTTGTGCAATAATTAAGTCGCCACAGTCATTTAGAATTTTGGAAAAGCTTGTTTAGACATTTCCACACAAAGAAATCTCTTAAATGTCCGTCACTTATGAACCGGGACAAACAGCCTTTCATTTCAGGTTTGTGCCAGTGCATTTTTAAAGGTTGTTTTTTTTATAAGAAAGCAGAGCTGGATTATTGCTCGGAAACATTTGTCATGTGAGTAAATGGCCCAGCAATTGTAAAGCAAGACGACTTTTCTGATGCCTCCTCTAGTATTTCCCTGTGGTGTTACTGTTGGCACCAGTTTGGTAAAGGCAGTGATAGCAGCATGGCTACCGCTAATGGCCTCGCTACTATCTAAATCCTGATCTGAGTGCTCTGAAAAGGTAGAGCTGAACACCTGGTTGTGTTAGTCAGGTTCTGAATGCCCATTGTGAACCGTCTCAAGTCCTGGTGCTGAGAGGAAACACATATCAACAGAGAAACAGACTCAAACACAACACCAGAACAATCTCCATTAAGTGAACGCCGGCACGATCACTCTTGTTTTGCCTCCGTCACATTCTTCGCCTCCTCCATCGGCTTTTTCTTCCACAGTTGTTCCACCGCTACCTGCAGACAGTGACCGGGGAAAGCAGTGCCTCGTCCTGTTTTGGTTGAACATTTGTTTGTCGTTTTTTTCCAGGAAGAATCAGGCCCAGTTGCACTCTGAATAGTGAAATAGAGTGTACTAATCTATATGCAGATAGTTTCATTTTTCTACAGGCATTAAACTGTCAAATCAGTATTTAAAAATGTACAAAAGTTATCTCTTGTCAGTTTAAGTTCATCAGAAACTAACAAAGGCGTATTTAATCCGACATCAGTCCAACTTTATCAGAAGAAACAGAAGAAGAAGAAGAAGAATGGGCAGAAATAGCCGGGGTGAGTGACCAGATGAAGTATGAAAACCAAAAAAAAAGAAAAAAGAAAGAAAAGAAAATTCCCACGGTCACAGCAGAAGCCACACTGCTTGACTGACAGGTCATCTCTGGGAACAGCAGAGCAAAAAAAAAAAAACAACCTCAAAGAGACGTGCTTATATTCACACATAGAGGGATTAATTTCACCAGCAAATCTTTAATATTTAAGTGAAGCTTCAAAAAAAGCTGCGTGGATCCATACGCTCTCACTTTGTTGAGTCTTTACTGCAGCGAGTGAAAAAATCTGCTTTAAACGGAGCATGACTTTTTTAAACGAACATTTCATCCGAGATAGACACGTAACAGGCGAGCGTTGCAGTTTTTATCCTCCCAAACATACAAATTTAAACGTCCAACATGCCTTGAATGTGAGATCCTTTTTTTGTCCGATTTCATCATATCTGTTAAGCAAGAGGAGCTCTTTGTTGTTTGACTGTGTCTTCAGTGTCATCATGCTCACAAAGTTGCTCTAATTAAGTTTAATTAGAGTCTTTATAAGTGTTCCTGTTCGCTGCAGCGAGTGCGTTAACATCCTGCAGTGATATATACGAGTTAATAAGTGATGGGAGCCGCGGCGTGTAAAAGGTCTCGCTTGTATATAAGTATGTAGATTGAGAAAATATGCGAGATGACGTGCGTGGCGGAGTTTTACGTGCGGGACGTTACGAGTGTCTTCTTTGTGTGTGTGTGTGTACGTGGTGTGTAAACCTGTGAGTGTGAGCAGTGTGTGTTTGATGTTCCATTTACCCTTTTTCATAATTCATGGCGTCGGGAGAATGGACTGAAGCGGAGGTGGCTGTTACGTGTGTGTGTGTGTGTGTGTGTGTGTGTGTGTGTGTGTGTGTGTGTATGTGTGTGTAGCGGGATAACAGGATGAGCGTTCTGTGGTCGGAGATGAAACAGACAAGAGTGTGTCTTTGAAATGCAAAGAGTGGTGATAGCAGTGATTGGCCACTGTGTTGAGGAGGAGCAAGGAGTTTTTTCGCAGCATTTCATCATAATACACACACACACACACACCACACACTCCTTCACCCTCTCTCTCTCACACATACACACACACACACACGGGTTATCAATGACAGCATTGTTAATTCATTATTATTTTATTTACCTCAGTGACATAAAAACACGGGCTAATTCGCCGCAGCTCTGAGCTCTGGAGGGTTGTGCGTTTGTGTGGCTGTGTTGCATCGAGTGTATTGTTGGCTCTCACACACACACACACACACACACACACACACACACACACACAGTGTCTAGTGGTGGGGCCTGGGGACCAATTTATTTACATGCAGTGGAAGAGGAACAGAGGATTGGAGGAAGGGATATAACAAAAAGGGACGGAGAGAGAAAGAGAAAACAGCAGGGAATTATGGAGAAAACCCAGTGGAATGAACAAGTTTCTCTTCTCTTCCCAAGGACAGACAAGACCAATTTACTATTTAGATGGCTCAGTGTGTGTGTGTGTGTGTGTGTGTGTGTGCTTTTTAGTTTGCCAGTATATTGTGTGATTTGTATCATATTTCCAGAAACAACCGCTTTCATCGGCGCCCAACTGTTTTACTTCCCCTGTTAAAAGGCAGATAAACTAAAGTTAAAACTGCAGCGTTCCTCTGCAGTGCCATATATTCAGACTGGAAACAGGCAGTGTGAGGGGAGTTAAGTGGGTAGGAAATGTTGCCATAGCAGGAATGGGTTTGTAATCAAGGGGACATACGATATATATAATCAAATGTGCAATTTTTTAAAATATTTTGTTTATAATGTCCATTCTTAAACCATGTAAACTATACAAATATTAATTAATCCGTTTTTTATTTGAACAAAATGCTCAGCTGCTGTGATTTGGACAGTGTTTGTGTTAATTGTTAGTTCATGAATGAAGGTGATTTCGTAGTGACAGCAGGTTGTCATCAGCGTATAGGGAGAAAATAAGCATCTCAATTGGAATAAGATGCTTACCTTTGTTAAGTTTTCCACACTGACACTGATTGTGAGCGAAATCTTTGATGAGAAAATGTTCGTTTGTCACTTACATTGTATTCTTTTAAATATTGAAACCAACTTTCATGGCAGTTTGTGAAATAAAACCAGTTTAATCAATAGAATTTGGTTACAGAGGTGAGAATGAGTTGCTTACCTTTGTTAAGTTTTTCCACACTGACACTGATTGTGAGCGAAATCTTTGATAAGAAAATGTTTATGTTTGTCATTCATTTCTTTGTATTCTTCTAAATATTTAAACCAAGTTTCACGCCAGTTGAAATATAAATGTAAATAAAACCAATGTAATCAAGAGAATTCGGTTACAGAGGTGAGAATGAGTTGCTTACCTTTGTTACGTTTCCCTGCTTTGACGCTGAATATGAGGACGTTTTTTGGATAAATAATGTGTTACTATAGATTTATTATTATTTCACAAACTGATTTTCGTATTAACTTTGACTCATAAATGTAGTGTTTCATCAGTGAAACATCCACAAAAGATACCTGTGAACAAAAATTGACAGTTTGTCACCACATACATAAAAACTGTTTAAAGCTTTTAACAAATGTTTTTCTTTCTCGTCTTGCAGGCAGGACGCCAGCGACCTCTCTGGACCGATACAAAGGTACGGCTATACATCTTTTATTCTTTCTCTTTCCCCCTCACTCCCTCTCTCCCCTTCGGCCTCATCCTCAATGAGGCATGCAGTGTATCTCCAGGCTTCGGGCCAAACACTGACTACATCAGCTGGCATTTCAGCTTCGGCGCTGGAGTGGTGTTGTGTTTTTTTTTTGATGGGGGGTGGCGGATAACGTACAGTAAAAAGAAGAGGAGGAAGGTGAGAGGAGGTGGAGGGTAGAGAGAGAAAGATAGAAGTGCAGAGACAGAGAAAAGGGAAATTGGAATCGAGAGATGTGACGCGACTCAGATCTACGGCCGAGGAGGGTCATTAAACTAAACCCTTCGGCGACAGAGCGACAGATCAAGCGAGGAGAAGGGGAGAAGGAGGTTTAAATAAGGGCTGATCTTAAAATAGCAGTACCTATTTCTCATCCGAGGCACAGTTAACAGGAAAAGGACGAATATCCTGCCCTGAAAACCATCATTCCCCCAACACACACCCCCCTCTCTTTCCTCGCAACGTGGAAACAGATAGTAGAGCGAGGGGGGAAAAAAATGTACGAGCACTTTTTCACCTGTTCGACCATTAAACATTCATAACACTCATAAAGAAGGATGATGCCCGTATAATGCTTTATGATGTGGATTATACCCACAGATAAAGCTCACTGATGCAACACAGGTTGAATATTACAGTTTGTATGATCTACAAGTGCGAGTGTGACCCCGTTTTTTGTTGTTGTTGGGGTTTTTTTCTCAGGGTTGAAATTTGGGGGAAATGACCCTTTATTTTACTAGCTACTAGCTGCAGTTGGCTGTCAACACAAACGCTGTCGAATGTTTATTGACGCTGATTCCTCTTGCTTCTCTGACTCGCTGCCGTGTGTCAGTAAAATCGTATCTATTTCAGAAGACAAATAAACTACAACACGATGCCTCAGACGGCGCTCGAAATAATATATCAAACTGGGACACTGGACTCTGCTGAAAAATGTCTTTCTTTGAACAGTAGGTTTTTCCAAAATAACCGGTCTTTATCAGAGAATAGTACTTATCAGACAAACAATAAAAATGTTGAGTTGAGAGAGTAAATTTGGTCTTTTTTTCTTTGCGAAGCAGTCCCAAAGGTGAGAGAACGATCACAGTGATGGATTATCTCAGCACAACCGGCTTTTAGTCTCCGCTGATTTTCACTCCATAATGAAATGAGCTGGATCTAATGGCTAATGGTTAGAAGCCCATTTGAAAATATGGAAATATGCAGCGGTAATGTAAAGAATATGCGATTTTAATGGGCTGAATCTTGTCTGACCATTCGCGTAGTCCTTTAAGTAATTCAGGAGTGCTGTAGATTTAACTTGTGTCTTTTATTTATGAATGTTTTTACCAATTTAACCTCTAAATACTTTGCAGGAAGAAACAGGAATAAAATGTGACGCTATAATGATCAATTCTGCACGTCTGCATCATTTTGCTCTTAATGGAATCGGATGATATTGATTTTTTTTAAGTCAAGGTCCCTATATATAGTAGCAGATGTCTAAATCCAGCTTGATGGTATTCGTAGGAAGAACCCAGCAGGTAAATGAGCTCAGATCAAAAATGAGATCCTGCACAGAAAAACAAGATGCCGGCAGGAGAAGAAGCAAAAACACGGGGAGCAAAAGAAAAGCGGCGATGACTGTGGCTGTGAATAATTAGGCAAAATAGTTTGCTTTTGTTTTTCTCTGTGATTGGAGAAAATAGGCGAGGCTGTGACTGGCGCATGAGCTCACACACACACACACACACACACACACACACAACTGTGTGTTACGCGCTAATCCTCCACACAGCTGCGTCATTCCAGAACGTGTGTTTACTTCCTCTCCGCCTTCACCAACACCACCACCATCACCGCCGCTGCCGCCGCCGACCCCCCACAATCCCCTGCAAACACACACACACACACACACAATCACACAAAAGAGAACTGGGCGTATAATTTGATCCTGTGCGCTCTCCTCCTCTAATGAAGCTCTCTGGCGGTTTGACTGACACCCGGCTCGTTATTTAAGCGTCTGTTGTGGGCCAGGAGGAGGAAGAGGAGCTGTGAGGAGGAGGAGGAGGAGGAGGAGGAGGAGGAGGAGGAGGAAGGAGGGAGGGGGGGGATTCAGAGACAGAGATAGGAAAAGTAGAAACAAGGGAGCTGAAAGAGAGGATGGGGTTGGAATTGGGAGGATGGGGATGGATAAACAGACAACAGGAAATAAAAACAGGCTTGAGAGATGGAGTAGGGATGGAGGAAAGGAGCGTCGTGGGAGTCGTAGGAGAAGAGAGAAGGAGCTGAAAGAGGAGGAAAACATGGAGCATAGTTAAAAAAAAAGAAGACAACAACAATCAAGAGAAAGGAAGACTGTTTGGGAGGGCGCAGAGCCGACGCCGGAAACAGGGGTGATAAAGGGTGTGAAGGGAGTGTGTGTGTGTGTGTGAGTGTGCATGTGCGAGTGTGGGCATAATTGCAGGTCTTTGTGCTGATAATGTTCTTTGAAGGCACACAGCTGATAATTAGCGAGCGTGGCTCCACCGATGCCTTTCAGCATCGGTCATTATGAGCCACAAACCCACTATTGGCTCTGACACGACCTCCTGAGACGGGGAGGACGCGGCGCTCTTGCTCGCACGTACCGCCCTCGTGCTAAAATAAAAATAAAAAAAAGGAGTACACAAATCGTCGTAAACAAGCGTTGATTAGTGTATGAATAGCATCAGCTCACGAGTGGAACAGATACAACAGCTCTCTAAAGGCCTCGAGTTTCCTCTTTGGCACGAGGGCTACAGGTGTGTGTGGGACGCACAAGTGCACACACACTTCCTGTTTACCGAGCCAGACACACATAGACAGCCGAGACTATAATTACAGACATTCACACAATGTGGCGTCCCGGTACGCTGCGTCCGTTATTGCCTCCCCGGTTGCCACATGACAACAGCGGTCCCTCGCCACAGCGACTGCTCGGCGCGCCGCTTCTGGCCCCGCCTCCCTCCAGTATTCCCACATCTGAATATGTATGAGCGGGGATCAGGCTCACTGCAGAGAGAAGACACTGGCTGGAGTATTCTCTCTCCTCTGCAGTGACAGTTATCAGTGTTAAAGGCTCCTTCCTGAGCTCTAATTTATCCCCCAGTGGGGAAAATGTCCGACGAGAGCCTCCGTCTGGAAGATGGGGCTTTCTAAAAAACGCTGCCAGTCAGCATAACCGGCGAGAATGTGCCGTCATCTAAGGCGAGGAGGAATTTGCTCATTTGGTCTTTTGGCGCCCGGACTTACACTTTACAACAGTAAAGCACGATGGCTGCATGCACGCTTCCAAGAGTGACACAGATTTTAAGTGAAACTCATGACAGGAACTTCCCCCAGTGGGACGAGGAAGCTTTGGCAGGGCCGGTACCGTATTTTACCCCAAAACGGTCCCTTCAGGGAGTCGTCCGTTCCAAAAATACAGGAGTTATGGGGGTGTGCCCCAAGTCTTTGCTGGTCTTAAGACAACAAGAGGCTTTTTGGCCCTTGAAAAATAGTTCCGAGGACTAAAAGTTCTGCGTACCTCAGATGAAAACAGTTGTTCTGACGTGCCTGATGGTCTTGGGTCTTTTGACCTCAGGGGGGAACGTGGACAACAAGGGGCTGAGGTCTCCTTGTGGTTCCTTGAAAAGAAACAGCTGGGAGTAGAAGTTCCCGGTACTTTTACACACCAACGGACTAATTTGCGTAATCTTTGCTGCACGTCGGACAACGGTGGAAATGCAGACAACAGTCGCCAGAAGCAACCTTGTAGTTCCTTGAAAAGTAGTTAACGGCACTTAAAGTTTCATGTTCTTTGGTTAAGATACTCGCATGCAAAAAACCTCTATCCCTCTTCTTCTTCATCCTCTACTTCTTTCATCTCGTTACCTCTCGTAACCAGTTTTGCTTGTCTAGGTTTTGAGATATTCAGATCCAAAAAGTGAGCATGGACGTGCCGAAGTGGATAACAAGCGGTCATGTCAGCGGGTGGGAAATCATAGCCTCTGTCTTGCCTGAAAAAAAGCTTCATGAGCACTCTGAGATTTGGTTGAAAACTCTATTAAGCCGGCCTTGAGCTGGAATTATTTCGTCCCACACATCCCTCCGAACACATTTCGCAGCTTTTTATGGCCGAGGTGGAGCGCAACCTGCAAATCAAGGTCTTTAATTTACTACGTTTCCAAACACAACACAGAAGGAGAAATAACAGGAGAACTATTTTTGTTCGTTGCTGAGTGGAGACGGGTATCTCAGAAAGTTACCTGCATGGCTCCACTCGAGGCAGGTGAGAGGGAATCTGAGTGGCGTGACCCTTTCAAACAGCAGACGCTCCACTTCCTGCTCCCCCGGACTGAAATCCTCACTGGGTTTTTTTTGTTGTTTTTTTTAATTGCGGGAGGCTGCGCTGGTGTCATGCTCGCTGTTCATCCATATTTCATCCAAACACATGAATTATGAAGAACTGCAAATGACGGGGAGGGACAGAAGGGGGGAGGAGGAGGGGAGGGAGGGAGGGAGGCGGAGGAGGGGAGAGGGTGGATGGGTGGAGGAGGTTGTCTGCAGAGAGCTGGACGGACGTTTAGACATCTTTTCTTCCTTGGCTTCTTCACAATCTGTCTTTTCTCTCTCAGGGACGTTTTTCTCTTCTCTCTGAGTGACACGGGTTCAATTTGTGGACAAGACACACACACACACACACACACACACACACGCATGCACACACACACACACACACACAGAAGGTGGCAGGTGAACATACAGAGGCTCGGGAGGGGCTTACTGCTTTGTGTGTGATTCAGACCATTGACCTGGAACACATTGGGTGCTGAGAGAATAAAAACTATTACACACAAGCTCACACACACACACACACACACACACAAACACACTATTGGTCTCTAAGCTCAGAGCCTTTATTACTGCTGTTGTCGGTCCAATAATAACAATAATAATAATAATGACGATGATGATGATGATGAGTGTTCTCATAACACTTTATTTGTCCGGATACTTTCATATATTATTCATATTTAATCTAATTGCAAATATATTATTGTTAAAATGTATTATAGCCATTAAAACATACATATTTCTTATTAATAGTTATGATTATTTATATGGAAATACTACTGCTGCTGCTAATATGATTATTTATATGTTTTTACGTATTTAGATCATTTTCTTATTTATGTTGAAATAATTCCGTCGTACGATCATAATTAATTATTCTGTGGAATTTAAAATATTCACATTGCTAATTAGTTACTTCTACTATCTCATGGATTGATAATACCGAGTTCTTCTGTTTACTAACTTAATAATAATGATAATAATATTACGTGACGTTGCTCCCAAGATGGCGGCAGTGACAGAGGTTACCATGGTTATCCTTACTTTTGCTCAGCTGACGTAACCTGTGAATCAAAGCACACACACACACACACACACACACACACACATCTTCTGTCCTCCTGAAACACTGCTGGTATGAGACTCATCCCAACCACACACACACACGCACACACACACACACACACACACACACATATGCTACACACAGAGCAGCATGCCCCAGGGGCTTCTGGGATAGTGGAGTGTTTTCTCTTCCAGCTGATGCTCTCTGAGGTGGGTGGAGGTGGTGGAGCTGAAGTCGTGGGTGTGTCTCCTTCACATTCCACTGCTTCCCTCCCTGAAACAATAACAATATTTATTAATAATACAGCTTGTGTGTGTGTTATTTCTGCACATTCATCCTAATTCTGTCCTGATTGCTCGCTCGCTCCCGACGCCGACTTCTCACCACGGCGGGAAAAAAACCTTGTCGTTTACCATAATTAATCATTATCGCATTAATTTTGAGGCGTTTGTGTGATTAACGTAACGCACTCGGGATAAAGAAAACGACGTACTGGTTGTTTGTTTTGTGTGTGCGTGTGTGCTCATTAAATTTCTGCAAGACACACACAAAAAATAACAAACCCTTCCGATAACGAGAGCGTGACGCGAAGAAATATCTTTAGATTTACATTCGCTCGTTTGCACGTTTGTCTTTTTTCCTGTATTGTGGCACATGTGTGCAGGCCTTTGTGTGTGTGTTTGTGTGCGTGTGTGTGTGTGTGTGTGTGTGTGTGTGTGTGTGATGTTGGTGGGAACTCGGTGTGACGATTTTTTTTCCAGTTTTTTTCAGTTTTTTTTTTTTTTTGGTGAGAGGCTCCAGATGGCTGAGAGACAGGTGAGCCAATTAGCGAGTCTCACTACACAGCAACATCATCACACCGGCGGAGCACGACAGCCAAACACACACACACACACACACACACACACACACACACACACACACAAACAGAGAAAACATACCCACATTCCACATGACTCCACCGTTGTGTTTAACATTACCGCCGTAATGCGCTGATGTGTCTCTCAGTCCCGTCAATACGCCATCATGAGCCCGTCGATGTCGTCGTGGATATGGAATTGATTCTACGATACGCGGCGACGTTGGGAATGATGACAAATGATCCTCTAATTTTAGCTCGTTATGGCGGGCTGCCTCGCAAACATACAGCGCCGCCGCGCGCTTATAGTGTGGCCCATTATGCACGTTTCACACGACCCAGAAAACAGGCATAATGGGCAGATTTGAATTGATTTACTTGTGTATTCATTTATTTTCAAGGAGCCAAAAATATTTCAGCGAGCCGCGCTGATGTTCATTATAATTCTAATGAAGTCGAAAATCTTCACAAAAGAGGAGAGCGGCAGGAAGACGGCAAGTCTAAACACAACAACAACAACAGCGACGACGACGACGAGCCCGATCTTCTCTCTCTTCATCCCTCGCTTTCTGTCAATCCTCTCTCCCTCTTATTTGCTGCATTTCAGTGCTGAATAACAGGATATTAGACGCAGAGAATGCAGATTTTTTCTTTTTTTATACCGTTAATGAGCCATCAGCCTCGGTGGAAAACACACCTGACCCCCCCCACACACACACACACACACTCCTCCACCTCCCGGCTTCTATACCTGCATCCATATGACGCAACACACACACTCATGCAAGCGCGTTGTTATTTGAAGGGCTTCTGTTTGTGTTTTTTTTCTTTTTGTTAAGGGATAATTGAGCCGCCATGACGGCTGCTTTGCCGCCTAATGGAAGCGGACAAATTAATCTCCCCCTGCTAATGTCTGCAAATGGAACAGGACCACTCCTGCCACCTCCGTGCACCACCAACCTGCTGCGAGCGAGCGCGGTACGAGTGACTTGTCAGGTTGAGGCGGATGTTTCCGATGATGGATATGATGCGGCTTGATTTAGAAATGCATCCGAAAATATGTTTAATTCATGCTCTCGTGGGGCTTCAGGGGTTTGAGTTTTAGAGCTCAAGGATGTCGATGATGACGTTCCAACCGAAGATCTGGAGACAATTATGGTTGTGGTGGTTTGGTTTTAAGGTCAGTCTCACCTGACATTTGTATACCGTGTCAGATTGTCTTTTAGACATTTTTAACTATGATGACGTTCGTCCAAAACGTGTCATATCGTCAGCTGTGAAGGATGCCTAACCCACACAGACGCCTTCAACGTGACCTTGACCCAAAGTAGGTATTTGAAACCAAAATATGGTTTTCCAAACCCCTAATCAAGTGTTTTTTGTGCCTTAAACGTAAAGACTCAACCTATCTGTGCTCTGCAGAAGCGTATGCCTGCAACGAGCACTCGATGTGCTTTTCTAAGTTACACACTGACGATCCGCTTGCCGTGCAAACCGTCGATGTTTCCACCGGATGCCGTGTGGAGACCTGTGGCCATCGAGATGCACAAACTGGGAATGTGGCCTTCAGGTTTCGACTGACACGGTTTTACTGCAAACGGTTAAGTCTTCACAGAGTCTTTAAAGACAGACGGGGGATTGTTACCATCTGTGAAAAGAGTAGCTGGGTCTACAGATTGTTATTCGCTTGTGGTTTATTGCCTTAAAAGCTTAACTATTTGCAACTTATTTCACCTCATCTCAGAGATGCAGACCTGAGACGTGACGTGGACTCGCCTTACTTCAGACTTACCTGAGTCTCTGAAGACATAAGTTTAAAATCCCAGAACAATAAAATAATAGATAAAACAGCCACGGGCAGGTCTTGCATAGCCTCGCAACTTGAATATCAAATGAATGTGCCGGCGTCGCAGGGATTTGGTATCGGCTTTGTGAAGATGTTAACACGGATTGTAAACCAAAAAACGCTAAAAAAAAAGACAGAAATCGTTGAAATGCCGAGGGTGGTGACTTTAGATGACTCGCAGTTTGCTTATGAAACAAATCTTGAGACAAAAAACATCAACTATGATCGCTAATTAGCAGCAGCGCACACTAAAAACTAATTAGTAACAGATTACTTTCTTTTAAGTGACTTCGTCAGCACTGTCGGCGGCTGCCTCATGTCTGAGGATGAATCCTCCAATCTCTGCAATTAAGTTCTCCTCCTCAAACACCTGCACGGCAACAATCTGACTGCTGAGTCTGTTCGTGTTGGTACGTATACATATTGTCTCGTGGGGGGAAGCCGGGGCGGGATGCCCGGGTGAATGTCATCCTATTTTCCCATCTTAATAGCCCATGATCCTGCAGCCGACCGCCTCCTAAGCCCCTTTCCTGTGGATGACCTCCAGGGAAGATTGTGTTGCTGCTGTTGGAGTACAGACGAGTTGATTACGCGGCAGTGCCGGGGCTTTGTTCTAAGCATATGCCCGTCCTTGGCTTTGGTGAGAGAAAGAAAAAGGAGATAGATGAAGAGGGGAGGGAGAAAAGGAAGAAGAAGAGGACTCTTATCTCTCCCGCGGGAGTTTTACATCCTTTCATTCCAGATTGTCTTGGCGACCTTCTGGCCCCGCCCCGGTTCATCCCGAACCCTCCGCCGCATCGCTTGTTTACTGTCCCATAATGACATTGTCAGCGGCAACAATACAGCGGCTTATCGCGAAGGTGTCGGCCGCCACAATGGCTGAATGGCGGCGTAATGGGGAGGCGAATTCGTCCCGTTGTCATCTTGAAGTCTTCGGAGGCGCTCTCCTACTTGGTCGTGTGTGCCGGTGAAAGATAAGATTAATTCTTCATATCGCGGGCTGATTGCAGAATCTTGTATCTAATGCAATTTTTATTTCTCACCCTCCTCCTCCTCCTCCTCCTTCCTTTCCCCTTTTCTTTCAAACTGCAGAGTCAAGCATTTTTTTTTCCCTTCGCTCTTTGGGGAAAAAAAAAAAAAATCTAAATAATTTATCTGTGTTTTGGTGCATTTTTTTTTCCCCCTCCTCCCTCTCTCCTCCTGTACTTAGAGGGAGAGTGGAGAGAAGTGGAACAGAGACAGACAGGAGGAAAGGCAGATGAGAGTGTTTTTTTTTTTTCTCTCTTTTTTGAATGGGATGAACGTGAGCGGCATGCTGACGAGGGGTAAGAAAAAGGGAGCGAGGGAGGCGGCGGGGCAGCGGGACTGAACCCCACTCGCTCGGCTCTCGGCTGGAGAGGGGCCAGAGAGGAGCCTGCAGACTTTGGTAATCCCTCTTTTATTAATGTGAAGCCAAGCTCAGCAGAATGCCGGCTCACAGACATAACAGAGCTGCTCACAACGGACTGTCTTTAGGCCTCCGCTGTCCGTCTCGTACGCGCAGATCTACTTCAGTGGCACGACTGGCCGAGTCCCACCCCTCCCGTTTGCCAGGCCGGTAAGCCGCCAGTCAATTAAAGCGGCGTTCAGGCGTTCAGTCCGCTGCGCTTCCGCCCGGCGAGTCGAGCTCTCGAGTCTTTTGATCCCGCTCGGGTCCTGGCCTTGGTGTTTGGCACAAAAAGCATCCTGCGTCCTCGCCGAGCCCTGCACGTTACCATGACAACCCCCCCCCCCTCCCCCCTTACATTACTCAGTGCCCCCCATGTAGCCAATGGGCATTGACCTTTCGCTGTCAGAGCGTGTTAGGGAGCGAGAGATGCGGAGAGAGAGAGGGAACGAGACGGAGGGAGAGAGCAAGCGAAGCAGCCACTCGCCGGAAACAACAAACACAAATAGGTCATTAAATCGTAAACACAATTTAAAAGAGACAGAGGCTGCTCGGATTGAGCCGTGGCCTCAAGTTACTGCGATGTCAGCGCCCGGGTTTGTGTTGTTTCCCCGCGAATGACAAAATCAAGATGCTCGTCTTCACAAGGCATGATGTCACGGCTCAGCAGGGAGGAGGGGGAGGCGAAGGGAAAGAAAGAACAGGGAGGATGTAACGGGGCTAAAAATTGGCACACTTGCGATCACGTAAGCTGCTGGATGGTACCAGCCGGGCCGCGCCGCAACCGCCGAGCTTCTGTCTCTCCCAGACGCCGTCCATATGTCCTCTGTTCTCCGACAGGAGCCCTTCAACGCGGGAGCATGTGCAGACAGCAGGTTTACAGCAGCAGGCGGGTGGAGACAGAAACAGGCCTTCAGAGGGTTCTCGTTAATAGAAACGAATTAAAAGGGAAATATGTGGAATTTTAAGAGCGGCTGGATCGGATCGCACTAAGAAGAGTTTCTGCAGGTTTATGTATAAAGCTGGATTTCGACCCGTTGTCTTTGACTTTGCACTCATGGATCCTCAACAACCCGTGTGGAAACGATGTGTTTCAATACTCGTCCTTTGGTTTGTTGTTTAGAGTTAATCAAGAGTGCAAAAGTCGACCAGGAGAAATCTTTTACCTGAGCTGAACTCTGGTCAGGAGTTTTGTCCCGTGGTGTCAAACCTTTACAAGGAGGAAGAACCTGAATCCTTGTAGTACAAATTCAACAGATATGTTGCAACTTTTAGTTTCTTAAGGTCAAATTTTCAAGAAATGTTCTTGTCACAACAAAGTGCTAATGGTCCGGTTAGGTTTAGGCACGAAACACACCTGGTTAGACAAAGAAAAACATCACGTTTTGGCTTTATATTCCTGTCCTGGTCCCCACAAACATGGCTGGAAGTTTACCTGAGGTCTTGCTGAAAACACCAGATTTAGTTGCCACAAACATGACTGGAGATCTCTGATATGAAAGTCAGGTCATTATCATGTAACGTGAACATGATAGGACATAAATGTGAGCGTCTCAGCGGAGCATTTTGCCGACCGGGCCGTGACGTCAAGAAGCTGCACGCAGCTCGCTTCATGTTTACCTCCCCGTCGGACACGAACCCCCAGAGACACGGGCAGGAAAAAAGTCTAAAAGGTCAAAACACACTGTGTCACTTAACATCGTGTCACACGACACACTGGGAGGAGGGCATCGAGGTGCAGGGACGATGATATTATTGATGCTTTTCTGCCGTGTCATCTCACGGAACTGCTCGCAAGACAACCCCACTTCTGACATGAAGGAATGAGACGGTGATGTAGCGCGATGTTGGCAGCAACTCTGATGGAGCTGCGGGTTGATCTCTTTCACTTCCTGTGGGTGGAGCGACGCAGAACAGTTGAGATTTGTAATGAGAGAACTACGGTTTGATTCACGCATGCTGGATGTGCCTCGTTTTGAAATGTAAGCCGATAAAACAGATGTTTTGTGCGTGAACAACACCGCCTGGTGCCGCTTCAATAACCGATTGTTTGCAGAAATACGAGCTATTGTGAGTGTAAATATGAAACCATCAGTCATCAACGTCGGCCCCTTTAAAAAAAACATTTGTAGCACTTAATTGTATATGTTAATCGCTCCATTATTATGCTCTTTACATTCAGCTTGCAGTGTGATGAACAGAAAGCAGCATATGATCAGCGGCTGCAGCATCTGTTTGAATCCGGGAAACGACAACGCAACAAGATCATTAACTCGCCGCCAGCCGCCGTCCTCCGCTCTCACTCGCCACGTCTTTGCTGACGCGCTCGCCACACGTCTGTATTTGTCACCGTTGCACGCCCGGCCATCAGTTTCAGTGGACACAAAGTGCAATGAGACGCCGATTTCCGATTTGAATGGTAAACAACAGAGGCGGGAAACTGGTAATTAAGTTAGAAGTTAGCAAAAGTGTCGGCTGCATTTTAATGCCTGGTGGCCCCTCGCGCGCGGCGGATAATTTAGGATTTCAATTGTTGTTGTTTTTCAGTGAAATGCAGGTGTTTTGTGAAGACAGACGAGTTTGCCCTGTATGCCAAACATTCTAATGAACCTCACGTACAATCCATAATTTTAACTATCCCCCACCTGCCAGCTAGCCTCTCACACACACACACACAGACACACACAGAGTACACAAACAGGCATAGGCATACACACATATGCACAATATGCACTAATGAAGCTGTTCTCCTCTCCTCTCTTTTCCGTTCCTGGCTCAGTGAAACATGCATAAATCATAATAAACAGAGAGATGAATTTTTAATCAGCAGCTCCCTGCCTGTGTCTTCAGCCTCAGCCTCCTATGGGGAGGAGACGCTGTGATGTGCCAGGTATATGGAGCAGGATCTGGCAGCGTCTCCTCCGGGAGGCCTACTCACTGAGACATGCCTGTCTGGGCTGCCTCTTCCCGGGCATGATCTGCTGGACCGGGGCCGTCTCTCTGGAGACGAGGCCGGGCACGGCCGAAGCTCGCCGTCTGTACCTGCAGGAGGCACGGACGGCGAGCGAGGACATGTGAGGGGAGGGAGTCACACCTTCACCTGTTGGTGCTTTGTTTGTATGTAAACTCTGAATATCATCTTTTTAAAAATGTGTTTTTTAATGATTTATTTTCCTCACCAGGGGGGAACTCTCTTTATCTTTTAAAACTTTTATTAGTATGTTAATTCACTTTGTATTTCATTTTGATTTTAATATTTTATGAACTGGGGGGCAAGTGAATAGATTTTAATGATGATTTTTCATGAAATCTTAGCAGCCCACCTGCGTGAAGTTCTCTGGGGGCCCAGCTGGGACGTCACTGAGCATCTGCGGCAGCTTATTGGTAGCTTTTTGGTGGCGGAGCCTGTCGGTGAGAGAAATCGCCCTGATTGGCTGTTCAGCTCAGCGAATCAGTGCACGAGAAGAGAAACTGCAGAAGTGAGAGAAACAGCCTGTCGCAGCTGTGTTCATCCCATTTAGTTTATTTTCTCCTTATCGCAAACGTCTCGACGAGTACAGACTGCTGCCACCTGGTGGTATGGAGGGGCAGTTCTTCCTGTTTCTGTAGTCTTTGCGGTGCGTTCAAGTGCAGTTTTTTCGCATACCTGCTTGCTATTTGTGGGAATAAGACGTCTGAGTCTGGGAGGGTTTGTGAGGGAGAATGCCTCAGAAATGTTTTGTGGACTACGAAACTTCACCCAACTTTCTTTTGGCGAGTAGATAGTGAGTGAAGCATGGATCTGAATACTTCTTCCCTCGCTGTTTTTTTTTTTTTTTTTTTATCTCATTCTCAGAACAAACCAAATATATTTTTATGAGATTCTGAGTACGGGAGGGGGAAGAACTGGTCAGAAAGTCCGGGAATAATGCCAGGGACTAGAAAATGTCTTTATAATATACTAATCTTGTTTTGTGGTGATTTAAACTCTCTATTCATAAACTGTGAAAATTCAGCACACGCTTGACTTGATGTTGAACTTGGTCTGCTTCCATCGGCTCAATACAACTTTGCTATGATGTCCACGATTTATTTACCTCATAAAAACTTCATGAAAAGACGGCACGGCCGCGTTAAGGTCGGTTTATTTTCCACTCTGGTTCTCTGGCTGTACGTTTTAAGTCTGGGCCCCTCGGTGCCAGAAACACAGACATGATGTGCAGGAAATGAACAGTGGGCATTGTTGGCGTGGCGCTGTGCCGGACTGGGCCAGACCCAGCGGCCTCGCAGGCAGTCCAGAGCCGGACTGGGGCTCGGCTGTTCCAGAGCTGTAGTATTAGACTCAAATAGGCCCACAACATAACAGCATGAGCTGAGCTGTCACAGGGGATTACTTCAGCTAGGCGAGCCAGCGGGGTCTCCACTGCTCTGCTGCTCTACCAGAGACAGCGAGAGGGAGCGAAGGGGGGCGAACGGAGGAGGAAGAGGGAGGGGAGGCGAGTTTGTTTCTGCGTGAGAGAGAAAAGGGAACAACGGTGGGAGGAGGAACAAGGAAACGACAAGCAGCGAAAGAAAGGGAAGAAAGAAAGAAAGAAACAGAGAGAGAGAGAGCAGCTCGTCGGTTCAATCGTTGGTCTGTAATGTTGGAGCACTCGTCCGAGCTGGGCTTTGCGGGGAGAGTGTGTGTGGACGCCGATCCTGCAGGATCCATGAGGACTGACGAGCTGCTGCAGAGGTACACACACACACACACACACCGAAACACACACACATCTGTGCACGTGGTCCTGACCCAGATGTTGCCTCCATGCATCAATCCAGAGGGCCGCGTACACTCCCCCCAGCTGAGGCGTGGCGTCGCTGTGTGGGTGGAGGCGGGAGGAGCTAAACAAAATACAGGTGCTGGTTGATTCCTGTCATTGGAGATCTTACGTCAGGGCTCGCTGCTACGTGACGCTCTCCGTCTCCGTGCCGCTGTTGGATTGGCGAGGAGATCTCTCCCCTGCTTACCTGCGACTGTTCGCCCAGTCGAGCGTAGCATCTTGTACTTGTTGTTGCTGTTGTTGCCCTCGCTCTCTATTCAAACCTCCTCCTGCTGCTGTGTTAGCAGCATTGTGTCCAGGACAGAAGGGTTAGAACTGAAAATATTAGGAGACAGCTTTTCTCTCTCTCCCCGCTCTGCTTTTTAAATCAAACACCCAGCAGTTCAGTGTCACTCACCTTTGACATCACGGATACATCTCAGCGTTTCCTTTTTTTTTTTATTTATATACAGTATTTATCATACAGTTGTTGTGTTCGCCCTTCAGCTAATTTACATTTTTGTTGTATTATTCCGCCCACACGTGCATGAATATGTATCATTTATATTCTTTTTCTCTTCCTTGGTGTCAAGAGTTGGACTCATCTCGTCGTTGCCGCGCTGCTTCCGAAGCTTCTGCTAATAAATTTCAGACATCCTGAAGTTTTTAAAGTCCGTGAAAACATTTTTTCGCACTTTTTCTGAGTTACAGGCTCCCGCACAGACACAAGCTCGCTGTTATCGATCCGATTGTGTCGATTCATGTATTTGTTTCGTTTGTTTGTTCCAGGGGGCGGGGCTTTGTTGGTCCAGGGTGATGTCACAGCGTACTTTTGGCACATTTTGCATCAGTTTTGGGTCGTTTGCTTCAGATTTCGTTGTGTTTGTTATTTATTTAATCGTTACCATAGCTTTGTAACGTTGTAGAGAAATAATTCAGCGAGTCTTCAGCAGCTTTGAAAACCTTGGTACTCGTGTATTTGAAGGCTTTTTGATATAAAAATGTTCATTCATATTTCCACCAGCATTCACCTGAAAAAAAAAAAAACAAAGACCTTTAAAAACCACATTTTTCTTTTTTACTTTTTGAAAATCGATTCCTGAAAGTCAAAAAAGAGATAGATGAGTGGGTCGGCTTATTAAGACCAGAGGTAACCACTCGACCGAGCGAGGATCTGACATTTTCGGCAGTGCCTGAATTTGTGTCTTTATTTATTTTTTTTATTTATTCATGTCTGTGTCGTTTTTCTCGTGAAGGGATGATGGATGGGCAGAAGGTAATGAATAAATGTCTTGTTCTCGAAAAACAAGAGAAGGAAGACGGAGCGGTCGAAGAAATTAGACGGTCGAACAGTCGAGATAACCAACTTTTCTTTCCATCTTCTGGGAAAAATCTCACGTTTTTATTTTAAAGCTGCCATCACCGATTCTCCCAGCAGTCCCAATTTGTCTGCGCTCTCCTTCCTGTTGCATAAAAAAAAAGGATTGAGACAAGCGTTCGCTGCGCACCTGATCATGAAAAACAGTCATGCTGGGGTCGACTTGTTTTTGCAATGAGTGAACATATTTCATTGATGTTTGCAGGTAGTAATTTATTGCACCGTAATTTACTGACTGGATCTGTGAATGCTTCATTGGGTGACAAATGAAACCGCTTTTTGAGGCGTGCACTCCATTTGCAATTTCCCGATGAAAAATATGACTTTGAACGGTTTCTGCATCAAGCGGTCGCTCCGAGCGAGAAACACGGGGGAAATTTTCCAGAAGGTTTAGCCGCCGA
Source organism: Diplodus puntazzo (assembly GCA_963678695.2). Taxonomy (NCBI): domain Eukaryota; kingdom Metazoa; phylum Chordata; class Actinopteri; order Spariformes; family Sparidae; genus Diplodus; species Diplodus puntazzo. The sequence goes on from OZ023177.1 coordinate 21,551,042, forward strand.
GCGCAGGACGGCGGAGTGGCTGTGTGGTTGGAGGGGGAGGGGTGCTGGTGTGGCGGCGTACATCAGAGGGAAATGCCTTTTGTAGTGCAGAAGTATTCAATACAGCAGAAGTAAATAATGCATAGTGCAGTCAGAGAGGACATTCTCATTATTCTGGGTTTGTTTCTCCGGCACGCTGGGTTTGAAGCAAAACATTGGAGGTTTAAAACGGCGACTTACAGCTTAAATCTGAGGGTGTTCGGATCCGTAGAGGTTCATAGCGGAGCAGCAAGAAAAGGCAATCACGGAGATCAAGTGTAAAAACCACGAGATGTCTATTGATGTTAGCATGCTAACCGGCTAGCCCCCAAGCTCCGGCTCCAGCAGTGTAAACACCAACACTTTCTTTGTTGCTCTGAGCTCCCTGTCCTGACCGCTAGATGCACGGCTAACCGAGCTAACAGCAGCCAAAATTCAAATGAGAAGACGAGTTTAATGTGAGTTTTGTTTTCTCCTGAGGCCGTGTCTTGTGTTGCTCTGGAGACGTGTTTTTTTTAAAGGTTGCATTACCAACCAGAGCTCGGCTGTTTTCGGGTCGGCAGGGTCTGACAACAGGAAGCTGCGGGATCCGGTGTGTTTGGATGTCGACTGTAAGTCAGGATTTTTCAGCCTCTGCTCCTTCGATTTTGTCAATCTGTCTCTCGTGAGTCCTCCGCCTTAATGAAAGTGCAGCACTTGGTGTACTCTGTGAAAGTTGGAACATCATAACTCATAACTCCAACGGGACCATGAAGACTTAGCCTCCATGAGTTGGCATCTTTTTGCTCCACCCCTCCACTTCCCTCTTCCCTCCCGTCCTCGGGGTGTGATGTCCGTTAAACCAAGCGTCCCCTCCCACTCACCCACACATTGTGCCTCTCTAATGGTGTGGAGGATATTAGCCTCCTATTACAGATATGACCGTTGGTTTAGAGTCAATGCTTCTATTGCTACCATTTCCTCGGATGGGTGAGGGAAATGGGCGTTATAACAGCCTCTGCCTCCCCCGCTTCCTCACCCGCTCCTCCTCCGAGCCCTTCTTGAATCTGCTAAACCAGCCGTCGCAGCCCCGGCGAAGGGAGCGCACCTCGTCTCCGCTACAACGATTTAATCTGCCGAGCACCTTTTCAATCAAAGAGTGTCAGGCAGGGCCGCTCTCGACACGACTCTAATACAATGCATGGACACACACGTACAGGAAGTGGGGCGGAGGCGGGGGGGGCGTGTGAACGTAGAGGTGAGGGGGTGCGGGCGGCGCCGGCAAAATACTCGAGCTCGCACACGTGCGCCACATGCCCGGGCCGCGGATCGATACTCGCAATCATCCAGGTGACAATGGCCGCGGGTTTATCATCCCCCTGATTCACACCCAGCTATCATCACCTTCACACAATCACACAATCAAGGAGAGGAGGTGGTGGAGGTGGTGGAGGTGGGCGTAGGGGGGGAGTTTAGAAGGGTGAGGGTGCATATGTGAAAGAGGAGGGAGGGAACAGAGCATGGGAGCTCGCAGGTACATGAAATGTGTGAATATGTGCGTGAAATGAATTGAAATGGGTGTGAAAGTGCATCTATTTGCGGGCGGATGCATACACCTCCTTGTGTGTGTGTGTGCGTGTGTGTGTGTGTGTGTGTGTGTGTGTGTGTTTGTGCGTGCTTCAATGTGTATTTGCAAATGGTCGCTTTCCATTCGGTGTGTGCGGGAGATGTGTGATCCTCTATTTTTCAGAGCTTGTGTGTGCGTGAGAGAGAGAGTGTGCACGTACAGTACATCTGTGTGTGTGTTTGGTGTGTGTGTGTGTGTTTGGTGTGTGTGTGTGTGTGTGTGTGTGTGTGTGTGTGTCAGTTGTTATCAGAATGACACCATCCTGCTCTCTCTCCTGCAGCCCCAGAGGATCAGTGGAGCTGCACCAGTTTCAAATGAAAATAAATGAGAGGCAGTGACCGCTACTGCCTGGGTCCCACTTTAATGAGGAAAAGGAGCAGAGAGGGGAGGGTGGAGATGGAGGAGAAGGAGGACAGAGGTGGAGGGAGGGAGGGAGGGAGGGAGGGTGAGGATGGTGCTGGGTGGAGCGAAGGCAAAGGAAGGGGGGGTTTGGAAAGTGAGGGAGAGATTGGTCTGAGTTGGCGGCGAGGGGGAGACGGACGGAGGAGGGCTGATGAATGGAGGGCCTCTCTGTCACCGATGCGATGGCCAATTACAGTTGGAGCGCGCTCTGATGCACCGCAGGTGGAGCGTACGGTGTTTTGAGTGGCCGGAGAATATCCCTCCATCCTCCATTTGCATTGAGGAGGAGAAATCACCGCCGAGTGCACAACTTAGAGCAGCTTTGGGAGGTTTACTGTGCACTTCAGTAGAACTGCATTAATGTCACGCCGCGTCGTAGGTCGCGACTGAACTATACGAGCGTGTTCCTTACACCTTCCTCTAAAGCGAGAGCCCTCCGTCTCCAAATATGGCGACTTTTTTCAATTCTCAGGCCCTTAAATGCTCCATTAGGAGTTTTATTCTTCTACTACTACGGCTAATTAAACCCTCTAAAGAGTAATGAAACATTGCTTTTTCCTCCCCGCTCCCACCTCGTCTTACACAATCGACCGGAGTGGGTTAGAGGATCATAAGTCGTCGGATGCCAAGCGAGCACGGGTTGACTTTGCTATCAGTATGGAGAAGACGAGACGAGGTTTTGCTGCCAAAAGTCAAATAACCCTCAAAATCTTGTAATGTTTGAATAAATAGCTTGAGGTCAGCGTGGCTCTACTGGAGAATATTTTAAAGCCTGGTTGTTTTTCTTGGTTGACATTTTGGAGACGGAGAGGGCAGAAAATCTCATGCCGTTTTTTTTTTATTTTCTTTATGGCTTTTTAAAATGTACGCCAAATGCTACGTATCTAAAGAAGTTTCAGTTGTTAAGGCCTCCATTTTTTTGGGAGCTACAGAGCCTCAGTGAGAAAGGTCACCGGACTTCTATGTTTTGAGAAAACCACACAGAAGTTTATTCTTCCTCAGGATACATTTTGTTCTCTCTGTAAGGGTTCAGAAAACATAATTTTTTTGCTTAAAATATCTGTTTTGGTCCCCACAGATGCAGCTGGAAGGTCTCCAAGTTGTGTGACACTTACAAATTCAGTCGAGGAAACTGTTTACAACCCAACTGCCACGATTAACCCAACTTATTATCCAGTTGTCCATCTTTCATTTCATGGTGCGGTTAGATTTAGGCACAAAAACATCTTTGTTAGGGTTCGGAAACATTACGATTTACCTTTCGGTCACGACAAAAAAAATATCCAGTGGTTTCACAATTACAGGTGTTGAAACAGAAGCCCAAACCACCGTCGCTGGCTCGACCCAAAGCCTAAATATTCTTCTATGATCATAGAAGAAGATCTCCTGTATGGCACCTCCAATTTCCCGCCACTATCCAGATCAAGACTGTGGAGAAAAAAGCAATTTGGAAGCATTTTTAAATAAGCGAAAGGCTTCAATACCTTTTGGGAATCATTAAACGACAACAATAGGGCGCAGTCACAGGCGGCCATCTTCCTCCGAGTTATCTCTCTCCATTGTCCATACAATTCTTGACCAATCAGGAAGCTGTGAAATGTTAATGATTTGTCAGATTTCCTATGTTTATACGACTTTTGAGTTATAATCTCTTTATCTTTAGGTTACGACTGCAACTTTGCCGTCAGAGCTCTCCACAGTCCACAGAAGCGCCTAAAAAACTCTGCTTGATTAGATCCTTAGAATTCCCACAGGATGAGCCCGGAAGAACATGCCACTAGAACCAAAACCTGGGGCGAAGCCATCTTGTCGAGAGTTCGGGAGATGCAAGGTTTCTCCCTCGACGGCAGCGATACGTTTCTACTTCAGTGCGGCCGAGCGTTTGTCCAGTCCGGTCTAGCAGAGGCCATTAAAACTAGCAGACAGCAGCGCAGTATAGCCGGGAGGCCTCTTCAGGGGCAGAGGACATCAAGTGTGTGTGTGTGTGTGTGTGTGTGTATTCATGTGTGTGTGAAAGAGAGAGAGAGAGAGAGAGAGAGACCCACACTTTAAGTCATGTCGAGACCACCGGCGCAGACATTAGAGTGTGAGGGTCAGTGAACAGGTCAGGAGGTATTTGCTCGACAGTGTTGGACTTGATCAGAATGTCCTGGAGCACTGATTGTGTGTGTGCGCGTGTGTGTGTGTGTGTGTGTGTGTGTGTGTGTGTGTGTGTGTGTAAATGTAAATGTGTGTATTAGCTGGGCTTTTATAATCTTTCCAACCAGTCGAGAACCTGTCGCACCCTCCTGCTTCTCACACACAGGACACACAGAAGTCCTGAAACTAATGTGGAATTCATCGGGACGTGCTCTTTGTAAGTCGTGATTTTAGCCTGTGGATCAATGTACATAAATCCACTTTCCAACCAGATTATGTACAAAAGTTGCGTCTCACATCTCCAGATCTCAAATGTAGACTTTCACTTTCTAAATGTTGGCAATTCTGCAAACCGGGGACATTTCTTTAGGTTCGGTTTTCTACTTTTAGGTTGTTTGTGCTCTAGTTAGATTTAGGCACATAAACCACTTGGTTAGGGTTAGGAGAAGATCGTGTTTTGACTTAGAAATGCCACGAACAACATCGGAGATGTACCTGCCTCTCACAAACATGTCAGGAAACTTGTCCTGAACGTCTCCTGAAAGGTTTTCAGTTGCGCCACACTTACAAATGTTGAAACACAGCCTCGACCCAACGATGACTGGCTTGGCAGCCTTGAAAATAAGCATTGCGGCATGATCTGACACTAATTGTTCAAATGTCAACACGACTCCTACGCCTGTGACACGTACAAATGTGAACGTGTACATGGTTTGCAGTTTTTTTTTTATCCTGACGACTGACGACTATTCTAGATGATTGTTGTCTGTGCGCTACAAGATGGGAAAACATCAAAAAACATCAACACATATTCAGCTTTAACGTGAACAATAAGAAAACCAAGAGGAGAGACAAAACACATCCACATATAGCTCATTTTTGGTCCATGGAAACAACATTAATCACCAACCAATTTGATCATCGGTGGATTGTTTAAGTCACTTCGGGACTCTCTGAGAAGCTGTGAATCAATTTCAATTGCAGAACCAAGTCACAATATCCGTCCCTGTCCATGTTTAGTACCTCTCCCGTGCCAAGCGATAACATCGCCGAGGAGCCGCATTCGACCTTAGAATAATAATACATGGCATTCCCAGCTAAGACGGGTAGTGACGGAGCCATAGGACTGTAAATAAAGAGTCTGAAAACTCCAGATGCTGATCTTTTTTTGCCTCGAAGGTGCTGTTGGTTGGTATTAACTCAGAACGTTTCCGCTGATCCAATGAAAATAGACATTTCACAACAAAGTAAAAGCAGCGCCGAGCTGACACGTCAGTCCAGCCGCGGCTGTGCGCTCGCTCGTCGTGTCAGAACGCATCCGAAACGGGTCAGCGAACATCGGGAGGGCTGCAGCCCCACAGGTGGAGCTGCGATCCACGTTAACTGGAACACGGTGTCCTAACCGGAGTCCAGCAGTGACCGACAGCACACCGACAGAGAGAAGAAGAGAGAGAGGAGACGGGTGAAAGCATGAAAATGGAGGAGGGCTGGAGAAAATATGGGAATGAGATTTGAAGATTGAACAGTGAGTGGCAGGGAGAGATGTGGGGGAGTATCCGTCCACTCCATCTGTATTTTTTTTTGTTTGGGTTTTTCAAGTCTGGTGTGCTTCTGCGCCTTAGAATAAGAAAAAGCAGCAGAGACTGGAGCAGACTGAGACTCCTCTTATCATCCCTTTTTTCATTTAGTAAGCGATTCATCTGCGAAACACACAGATGTGTAAGAGAAGAAGTACGCACTGATCAAAATGTGTTTTTTTGCGGGAGTTTTTCTTTTTTCTTCGGAGCGATGAGGATGAACGGTAGCAGTCAGGGTCCGTCTGGTTTCGGGCTCCTCACATGTCCACTTAGGCTCAAACGCAGCTGCTTGCTTTTCTGAATTATTCATGAGCCCGTCATTAAATATTCACGTGTGAAAAGCCGGCGCCATCAGCTACCCAGAATCCTCTCCTTTGGGGTGAGATGGCGAGGCAGGAAGCACAGAGAGTCCTGGGTGATCATCGGCTCCGTCTTTTTTTAATTCTCTCTGGTTTTTTTTTGGTCCTGCCTCTTTGTCTCTTTCTTTCTTCCTCCTCACCCCACTCGTCTCCTCCTCCTCCTCCTCCTCCTCCGCCCTCCCCTCTCCTCCTTTCTAAATGATCGATTTGTATTGTTCGGGCAGCTGAGCCTCCCCCACCCCACCACCCGCCGCCACCACCACCACCACCGAAGCCCGAGGTGAGAGAGAGAGATGAAGGCGTAGAGAGAAGACAGAAATAACTAGACAGAGAGAAGAGGCGAGAAAGACAAAAGTAGGAGAGAGCAAGCGAGGGCAGAGGCAGACCTTGCCACGAGCGGGATCTGGGAGAAACATGGAGGCCCTGGGGTGAAGCGGTGGAGGAGATGGGGCGAGGTGATGGGTGAGGCTGGGAAAAGAGCTGAACAAAAACAGCAACAACAGGGTGAAAACACGGCACAACACAGTGTAAGACAACCCTGAGTGAACACAAGCTCGAGGACACACTTCTTACGGACGCAGCCGCGAAAACGGCTGAATGCCACTTTTGTAAACAGATTCTCCGATGGAACGTTGTGTACGTCTTACTTTTGTCGTACCCACCGTGTTAGATACAGTGGCATCCTTTTCTTGCCAGCGTCGTGTTGGTGCTGAGGAGTAGATACTTCTGAAGAGATCCCGGTCAGAAGCTCTCCTCTCTATCCGACTCCAGGTGTGTCCCGGTCTCTCTCGGGAACCCGGAGATTCCTCTTCCTTTTGACGTTTCTGTGTCAAGCCGATGTTGCTTTCGTACAATCGTTGTCGCGTCCTTGTAGACAGATTGCTGCTGCTGATCTCCTCTGAGGCCGTCGTTGATTGCATTCCTTGTCACTCTCCAGGTCTCGTCGCCAGAAGTTTGTGTGCATCCGTCCGTCGCTTCGAAATGTTCTTGAGCTTGTAGAAACGAGACGCAGGTGATGTTCAAACGTTGGAGAGGATTGCGTGCAAGGATTTCTCTTCTGGAAAAAAGTCGGCATTGAAGCGAGATTTGAAGGTTCGAGGGTTCGACAGAGCAGATGTGTCATTATGTTCCCAACACCTGCCGGACTTCTAGGTTAAAACGGGGATTCAGAGATAAAAGCAGCAATTTGTTAGATATGGACAGAATCTGTGTTTTTTTTTGTGTCTCTTCTCTTTTAGAGACTTCCTAATTTAAGAGAGGCGCAACAAGATATTACTGCCCGCGAGAGTGTTACTAAAAATCATCTTGTCATTTCTCAAGATGACCACGAGTGCTGAAATTACTAGTGAAATGAATCTAGTCACAAAAACTAATCACCGGTTCTGATTGCTGAAATTTATCAAGATGAAAACAAACATCTCTTCTCGCCTCTCTCTTTTAAAATTGGATATCTTTGAGGTTTTGGACAAAGACGTCACTTCAGCCTCAGCGTTTTTTACACAGTTCTCTGACAATTATGCCTCCAATTGTGAGCTGATCAACCGAAACACACATTATTTTCACGTGAATCCGTTAAAGACAGTTAAAGGAACATCAGGTGCGTCTCTTCTCTGTGCTTCCTCCTCAGAGACCGACGGATAAACATGTTTCCGTCCTCATTCACGAGCGAATTCATTCAGCTCGTGTCAATAAGCATCTGAAGGTCCAAGGCTACAACCTGAGCCTTCCTTCATCAACGTATGCAATGCTGCATTCTTACGTGGAGGGCACGCGGCGAGGATTTATCCTCGCTCTCAACACTACCTTTAGCAAAACTATAGAAGGGTCCTCTACAGAGTCATCACCTCCAGGCCTTGTCTTTTGAAAAACATCCTTTATTCAATCATCTGGGTTTTTCTCAAATTAAACACTGAATTAAGAAATGAACTGGGTTTTGAACCTGCTTTTAAGAGATTTCTATCCCAAAACTGCAGAATACGTAGCTGCATGTTGGATGTTTTAGTGGATGGATGCGTTTTTGTTTGGACGAACAGGAGGAGAAGGAATCCGAGGTTAAAGGAGGAGATTTGATTGCAGGATTGTTCAGCAGACAAACACGAGAATCGAGTTCCAGCCCGCCCGATCGCGTGTTCGCCGCGGCAGCTGACGACGCCTGCACGTGGAGAGACAGGTGCTTGTAAGCCTTTGGCAGAACACGGAGTCTCGGCTTCACAACATACCACGTATCATCGCCCGCGTTATTCGGCGGTGATTATCATTAAAGTCTCTTATGTGGTTGCAGCACGCGCCGTTGTTCTCAGCTGCGATGTGGTTCGTGTTCACCTGGAAAGAAAAAGGTTTGTGTGTTTTGTGGAAACGACAAACACGGGTCGGGTTTAGGGTAACACGTATCGTATCGACATTTCTACAGTACGCATCACAATACAAGAGCTGACTTGTGAGTAAAACGGGTGCCGAGTGTTGGACCGCTGTTGAAGACCACTTCACCAGACCGTACCGTACATTTTGCAGCCATCTTTGAGTCCAAACACTGATACTTTTAATGACATATTGAGACTTTGTGCATTTGTGTTTAAGACGACAAAACCGGATGTTTTCTACGAGATGTTGGGGATTATTTGCCGTCATCTTTGCGTCAACAAAACCAGGTATTTTCAGCCAAAACACGATCTTTTCCAAAACCGTAACCAAGTGGTTTTTGCGCCTTAACCTAACCTGACTGCGGTGGAAACGTGACGGTTCGACATAACGCCGTTATTCTGGTGATTGGGTTGGAATCTCCTGCTCTTCAAGAATCAGTTCACCCAGGTTACATAACCACAGCGATACTGAGCCAGATTTCTAGAACCAGAACACGGTATCATCACATTTCATGGCACTATTTGATCAACCTACTGATATGAGAACTGTGGATTATCCGAGGTAGCAGGGGCAACAACATTTTATAATAACCGTCATTAATAAACGCCGGATTTAGAGTTTAGAATTAGACTAATTAATCTTTAGGTAACCTTTTAGGTAACCATTTCACTGTAAATCATGTATTACACTGTTAATGAGTATTAAATCAGTTGCAGCTTCATAATAAACAAGCTTTTTATTGTTTGTTAACAGATAAATTAAGTTTAATTAGCTAGAAATCAATCTGCATGCCGAGAATCCGTAGGAGTAACTTGCAAATATGCTCTCTGTAAGAGAGGGAAGTATCTTTTGTGCTCGCCGTTTACGTAAAACAAGTCGGCGTTTCGAAAAAATCTGTCGGACATCGAGCTGGAGAACGACTGTGACGTCTCCTCTTATCGTCGCATTGTGTGCCGCTGCTGTCAGCGCACAAAGCGTGTTAGATTCGGGTGATGAGCCGTCATCTGAGCCGCAGCGATGAGCATCAACTCAGGCCTGAAAAATCCCCGCGATGGGAACGCAGCTGATTGTGATGCAGCAGTTGGTTAAATAACGTCCCGTACGAACCCAGAACGAGGGGGAGGAGGCGGGTCAAGTGTGGTGAAACATGGCAGCGTCGTCCCCTCTCCTGGGACGCCGCGACGCCCTGAGGCGCTGATGTCGGATCAGCCTTCCCCCGTCCGTGTCCGACCTCGGTCCTTGCAAGTAAACATGCAAGCTGACCCACGAGCAGCGCCGCGGGCCAAGTCCCACCCACGCCATACACTTACCCTGCTGTACGTGTGCACACTGAGCACATTTTTTTTTTTTTCCCATTGACCCAGATACTCATATTCTTCCCCCAGAGAGCCGCCTCTCTCCGTCTAAGAGAGGCTCATTATTTTACTGGAGTGCCTCCCCTCTTTTCTCCTACGGAGGAGGGAGGAAGTGGGGCAACCTGGTAGACGTGCTGCACAGGGGTGCGTTCAGGCCTGCTCCGGTTCCACAGGGGAGGCAAACTGGATCCACACAATTAACGCGCCGTAAAATAGAGTCAGCAAGTTTTTGCAGCAAATTACGGGTTGGTTCATTATTACCCGGCTATTCCCCACGCGTAATTTTCACCTCTCCAAATCCGGCCAACTCATTTGCTTATAAATCACCTGACCGGGCCGGGCCGTGCTTTTTATTAAGCCGCCACGCTGAAGCACGTCTCTTCTAACAGCCGCTGCACTTTATGTGCTCTGAATCATCACGTGTGCGACGTGTTTAGAAGGCGGGCGGGAGCAAAAATAGCCCGGCATTATAAAAACAAAAAGGCACGAGGGGAATGTTATCTGTGACATAATGCAATCGAGGAAGGACAGTTTGAGTTATGATGCACGAGTTAGTCGTGTTAGTGTACATGTAAATATATATATGTCTTGTTACATCACTCTTTTCTGGTACAGTGTGACCAGAAAACCTGACTGAGACATAAAGTAATGGATTACAAACGATTTAAGACCAATAATATAACCAACGCAATCGTCAGAATAAATGTTGGCATGTGCGTTTCTTTAAAACCACAAAGATGTTGAACTTGACGTTTCTTTTGGTTCAATTTTCAGTGTTATCTTGTGGCAATGCTTTGCTTAAGCTTTGGTTAGGTTTAGCACAAAACCAACTCAGTTAGGGTTCAGAAAAAGAATGGGTTTGGGCTTAAAATACCGGGTTTGGTCGGCACAAACTTGGCAGGGAATTGTCCCGAGGCCTCCTTAAAAAACTGCCGTTTACGTCAACGAAATTAGATAAGATGTTGGGAATTAATTGCAGACGAACATGATCTTTTCCAAACCCTAACAAAGTGTTTTTGGTGCCTAAACCTACGCAGACTTTAACCGCAAAAGTCACTAAAACACAAAAAAGTTTGAACATAACGTAAAAATATCTGTTTTTTTGTCACGGCAAATACATTTGTAAATTACCTCCAGCTCTACTTTAAAATCCCCGACGTTATCAAGCGTACAGAAGCCGAAACGTTGTCAAAAATATGGATTTCATGCTTATAAATGAAACGCAGCCGTGAACGGTGGTCAGTGGCTTCACCGGCGAAATCAGGTTATAGACACGTTTTGTTAAAATGTTCAAGCCTGTGAAACATATTTTGAAAAGCTAAGAAGCCTCTGATTGCTTTAACAACCTGAGAGGAAATTAAAGGTATCTGCCCCTTCAAAATAAAACATTCCCCCCCAAAAAAACTGTCTGCTGGAGAATAAAATCCATCCAGACACCTCTATCATCACGTTGAATAAGGATGTCGATTATGTTTTTTTAAGGGCGAATGTGAGGATTAAAGTGGTTAAATAAACAAAATGAATAAAATAAAACCCCTCCACGTCTGAGGAGCCCGAACAGTTAAAGATCAGCTGCAGCGCGGCGCGCCACGCCTCCCCGGGCTCGGCACCTGGCTCTCTCCGGCACTCAGTCCGTCAGTTGCGCTGTTGCAGAGCGGATTTTTCAGACAGGACCGGCGGAAGGGAGGAGGAGAAAAAAAAGAAAAGCGAATGGGGGAGCGGAGGAGGAGAATGTGACAACTGCTGGATGCGGACAAGAGTGTGTGCGGCTCGGCTACACACTTGCCTTTGGGGAGGCCTCGGCTCCTGCACCTGTCCCTCTCCGTCTCCGCGGCCAGGCGCAGGGTTTTTTTTTTTTTTTTTTTTGGAAAGGGGGGACGAGCGCGACGCTCCTTTATTTATCAGGCGCACACACACTTATACACACACACATTTACACACAGCATACTGTACCCACACACACACACACACACACATACACACACACATACATACATACACAGGGCAGCGGACAGGCAACATGACTTCATCCTACAATCTGGATTTTCTGCCCGATATGATGGTGGAGAGCCGGCTGCTCGTTCCCGGAGACAGAATGTGAGTTATTCCTTCTCTTTTCTTCCCGCACTCCTCCTGAAAAGCAGCTGTCCGATGTGGAAATGTGAGCGGAACCATCGGGTCCGCGGCATGTTTAGATGCATATGTGTTATACTGTGTTAGTTGTGGCTTGTTGGGATTAATATCCGTCGGTAGATCCGGAGGATCGGCAGGAGCGCCCGGGGGGAGCTGTTATCAGCAGCTATAGACAGGATGGTGATGAATGAGCGCCATTATGGGGGGAATTAACGCGCGCCGCCGTGAATAAACCTCCGTCTTTATGGAGCGGTGTTATCTGCTGCGTGAGACTCGGAGCGCGTTCGGAGGATTTGCGGCAGCCGCCCATCAGACTGTCTCCGTCCGGGTCTCTGCTGGAGGAGCGGGAGCAGGAGGAGGGACGGCGGGGTTCGGGACCGTGCAGCCCCGGCTGGCGGGAGCGCACAGGAGCCGAGCTCTCCATTCGACAGGGGGAGAAAAAAGCGCAGGGTGGGAAAGAAAGAAGGAGCGATGTGAGTCACATGAGGCTGATGGAAGTCAGCAGAGGAGGCTGTGAGGAGACACGCAGGAATGCACGTATGACTGCTGTCCCGTGTGCTCAGATTGGATTTAGCTGTAATTCAGTTAAAAAACTCCGGAGCGGAGACACAAAGGGAGGTTTTCATCCCCTCATCATGGTCATGCGTTCCTCCTCCTCCTCCTCCTCCTCCTCCTCTTCCTCAGTGCATGTCCCACTTATGTCCCCTCAGCTCACAGCTCCTGGTTGTTGATGGATCTTCTTCTTCTTCTTCTTCTTTTCTTCCCTCAGCAGAGAGAAACATGTATAGACTTCCTCTTCCTCTCCATGCAGAAGGTCTTCTTTTCTTCGTTTCCATCGTGCAATGTGCAGTTTGTGCTCATGTTGCACTTAACTTCTGGTGTAAAGGAATATGTGTGTGTGTGTGTGTGTGCAGCCTCATTATGCAGGATGTTTAAGGATACTGTGCTGATATCACAGAAACGTGTTAAGTCTGGAGATGAAGCCGTCGTCGAGCATCGCTAAGTTAACGTGCCGCGAAACACTCAAATCACCCATCACGCCAGGGGTGTCGAGGATTAATCGTGGGCCGATTGATCGCCGTTAACCGATTTAAAAGCGTCCTCAGAGACAGAAACGTTGTATCCAAATAAAACACAAAAGACGGTGCGAGTCGCCTCAGCTCCTGATGTAGCCGACTCTGATTTTAACGTCACACGTCGATCACGTCAGTCAAAATGTTCCGACGTGTTTCATGTGTTGTTAACACCGAATCGGTCGCGAATGCAGCCGACGATCGATCGAAGATGTTTGCATCCCTAAATCATTCTATAAACGGCAAAGACGTCTCGTTGACAACCTGCAGAGATGAAGAAACTACTGAGAGACGAACTGGATCGTGATATTACAGAAATGCTGTTTATTTTTAAATTAAACGCGTTAATGTATCAGTGAAGACGTGAACGCCGCATCACGGTGAATATCTACGGACAAACATGGACGTAAAGAATCAAGATTATTCCACCTGACCGCCTCCTCAAATGTATTAATGTCACAAAGGAATTGACAAATAATCCATAAAGTCCCGTTTAGGATCTGTAAAGCGCTGTGGGGGGGAGGGGGTGGTTCTGGTTCTGTTGGTTACTAAGCCAAGAGTCAAAGCAGGGCAGCAGATTGGGAATCACACAAAACATCATTAAAATAATTAATAATCAGGCAGACGAGACTGAAACGTTCAGCCGCTCTGCCCCCCGACGCTCCCTCGGATACGAGGGTGAGGGGCAAATATTGATCCGGTTATTATCCAGTCGAGGAGATCCATAAGCAATATTTAGTCACATTAGCTCTTCAGTAGCATAGCATCACTGTAAACTCACTATAAAGAACCAACAGATGCTGAAAAAAAAGAAAAAGGTTTGGACCACGACACGATTCTAAACGGGAACGTATCCGCCGTGATGTCGGTCCAGGTCGGACTCTCACCCTCCATCGACTCCACCACGCAGTCTATTACTCCAGATGCTCCGGCGATGAGAGGCGGCTTCATTAGTCAGTGTCATCGGCTGTGACGGGGCGGCGGCGGCGGCGGAGTCGGGGGAGGAGGTGGACGTGGAAAGCCATCACACTTCCGAGCCACTCCTTCCTTTTTTCCCCCCCCTCGGATGCGTCTTGCATCATCTCACAGGATTTATGAATTATGTGTGTCGCCCGGCATTAGTCAGGCCTACCTGTGCGCTCGTACCGGGCCGGTCGAGGAGGCGGACAGGTTGAACCGGATGACACTTTACATTTACGCGAACACGCCTCTGGAGCCGGGGCTATTCAGCTCACGAGAGGCTCTTTTTTTTATGTAGATGTTGTATTTTAAACAGCTCTACTATCCCAGCGGCTGTGTAAATATCTGTATTCATGCCAGCCCCTCCTCTTTAACTTCCTTTTAAGAGATTCTCTCTGGTCGCGGTTCCCTCACGAGCGTATCTACGTCTGGAACTGGCTGCATTCCCTGCTTCCTGTAGCGACTCCCCCTCCTCCTCCTCCTCCTCCTGACAACATCAGACTTGACAAATATTAGCTGAGATCATATGAGAACTAAGTGGAACTAACAGTCTAATCTCCCTCCATCCAGTCCCATCAGGGGCTGGAGACATGAAAAGAGGGTAAAGTGACAGAATCGGGGGAAAAAAACAAAAAAAAAACCGGAGCAGGACCTCTGGCCTTTTACTTTCCACTCCTGCTCCGACCCCGGAGCCTCGACTCTGGTCGCTCTCTGGGAAATATGCGACCCCCCTCACCTCCTTTCCGACTCTGCGTTGAATCCCCATCTGCTACGAGACCGTGAGCTTCTTCAGGGGTCGGTCGCACTCTCTAAGCTGCGAGGAGGAAGAGGAAGAGGAGGAGGGACGGCGTTTAGCATTGATTTTTCGTGAAAGCGTAGCCAGAATCGAGAGGTCGCTAACTTTAACAAGTACACTGTGTGCAAGAGGGGGAAAGACACCAGACAGACTCGCGATGATGCTCGAAAAACGCCACATTCTTGCCAAGTGTGTACACAACCCTGACCGCCGACAAAGACTCTACCCACTTTGCTCCTCTCTCTCTCGGAGGGAAAAATGTATATCTGACATTCTCTCTAACGACCTTCCCCTCCTCCTCCACTCTTCCCCCCCTTCACTTCCCCTTCCTGAACCCCCCTGAACACAAATCACGAAGCCAACAGCTGAAAGGGTTCCTGTGACGGACCACATAGGGGCTTCTCGTGAGAAATATACATACGAGCGTCTGTGTGTTTAAAGAAGCGAGACCTGGTATCTGCCTGGCTCGCTGATTTAAAAAAAAAACACATTTTTATTGGAATTTGAATGTTTTTTAAGGCTTAACTTGTCAGAGCTTTTTAAAAAAACACATTTGATGAAGACATCAATGAAAACATGTAAAACATAATTGAGAATCGGACACATTAGAGGGAAAATTGCTATCTGTTGATCACAAGAATCACAGAAATTAAGACATTCCCTGCAGTATTTAATCAAAACAAATCGTCAAATTTGATTAAAGTAATATTTTTCCATCAGCGCTTTATATGTAAAATAATGTTAATCATAATGGGCTTCGGCCTGAGTTTGACTTCAGCACAACACATCATTTTACCTTTTTCGTTTTTTAATTTCTGGCTCCAGTAACTACCAACAAATCCTTCGAGACCCCTATCGGATCGGTCCGATACGGATCCATTCAGGTTAAGAGTCTCGCACGATCAATTAAGTCGATCAATCGCACGTTAAACGAGTAATCACAAAAGAAAAACACGCTTCCAATAAAGCTTTACGTAGACGACAGATAACACTCTGTGGCTAATTCCTGTCCAGTATAGATGATCCGACTAATCCAAGAAGTGAGAAAGAAGAAGAAGAAGGAGAAGAAAGTGAAAATTGACATGGGCAGACTGGGAGTGGAGATTTGAAGGTGGAGGAATAAAGGTGTGAATGAGAGAGGGAGGAGGAGGAGTGATGGTTTGACAGCGTACGACTCCCTGGACGGGCGGCGGGTCGGATTTTGAATTGTGTTGTTATCTGATGTTGGCGATTAAGAGAAAATGAGGGGGAGGTGGAGAAAAGGGAGAATCAGTGGTGGTGATGGTGGTGATGGTGTTTTTTATCTTCCTCCGGAGCAACACAGAGAGAAAGAGGCCTTTTCATTCGAGACACACATCAACGACAGTAGAGGAAGCCCTCCGTCATTTTCTGTTGTGATTGTTTTCGTTCATAATATTGTTATTTAGGCGGAGGCGGCGGGGTGGTGGTGGTGGTGGTGGGACATGTACAGTATGTGTGATGTACGATGTGATGGAGTCGTCTTCACGCATCACCAGCTGCAACGTTGTTTTATGTCGCTTTCTCTCAATGTGTGTATGTGTGTTGTGTATGTATGTGTGTGTTGTCATAATGATGAATGTCTTTGCTGCGCCGGGGCTCAGGAGCAGTTGTCTGCGGCTGACACCGCCGTGTGTAGGTGGTGATACATCACGACCCGTGCAGATGTGTCTGTGTGTGTGTGTGTGTGTGTGTGTGTGCAGAGGGGTGTGGTTGTGTCTTGCGAGCAGGTACATGTCGCAGTACGCGTGACGGGGTCAACAAGCATCTTTATGTGTCATAATTGTGCGGAGAGGTGGAGGTGTGTGTGGGCGTGGACGTGCATTGTTTGCTCCCCGTGTCGGAGTGTGTTCAGGCCCGCTAACACCAGAATTTATCACATTAAAACCCCCCCGCTACTGTATTTAAAGGGCTTCGCGGCTAGCTGATTAGCATGCTAATTTCAGTAGATATTTCTGCAAAATAATACGTAACAGTTAGACATCATAGCCTCAAAATTGTTTCTCCGTCGAATCAGTTTTCAACAAGTTTTTTTTACATATTGAACATTTAAAATCACTTTACTGGAAATGTGCCTCAGTCCAAATTAGAGGAAGCTAATCATGTTAGCTTAAAAAAGACCTGTGTATGTTGTAACCATTGTAAAATGTAGCTTTGTTTTTAGTTTGTAAGCTAGCTAGTTTGCTCAAGTAATGATGGTTTACTTACTTAGCAAGCTAGCTAGCTTCATGCACCGTCTACAAGTCCACTGCCATGTTTCAATATCCATACTTTTTGTACTTACTATACTTAGTTTGAGTACTTAGGGTGTTCTGATATCGATCGCGGTGAAAAGAAGTGTAGGACCCGGATGGTGCCCTCATAACGGCAAAAACGTTGAGTGTGCAACGATGTACACTTTACGCACTCAATGGCCGCCATCTTGTCTACGTAGTGGAAGAAGCGGATCCAGGCAGAGGCGCTTAGCTCGTTTTTTTTTTTTTAAATAGCTACCGAGACAACAGCGCCTGCAGCGGAGCCATATTGCAGGATTGTAATTGTTAAAAAGTAAAGTCGTAGATGTCTTTTGTTCACCGTTCAAAGCAGGATGTGTTTGGCGGGTGACGAGCCGCGGCGCTGTCGCGATCGTAATTTCCGGTCAGGGCACCACAGAGTATTAGATTTGGAACAACACTCACCGGCTGAAATCTGCTACTTATTAAGTGCGGATAGTGTACTACGTGTAAGTGTACTCATAGAAGTATGAATATCGGAACACAGCACACGCTTCTCCTAGCTAGCTTCTTGCACCATCTACAAGTCCACGCTTCTCCTAGCTAGCTTCTCTTTAGCTAGCATCTTGAACTTAAATAGGTTCGTCTTTTGTGTTGTTGGTTGTCCGTCTGTATTTTAACCTAAAAAGGATATCTACTGCTGAACGAGCGAGTTAGCGTTCAAGAACCACAGGCCTTGAAAGTATTTCACTGGCTTAAAGTGATTGGAGTTATTCAGTTCAACAAGAATTATTTTGTATTACTCGGTTTAAATGACAAGGTGAACTTCAACTCACCCAGTAGTAGATTTGATTTAGCGAAGAATATCAACAGGGGGTTTTCAACAAGATGTCCAAAAAGAGCCGTAGCGAGAGGATGCTGACCGGAGTAATTGTTGAATTCCCTGACTAATCACACAAGGTCTTCGAATTCTGCTATTCAGGACGGCTGTGCCACATTTTGAAGCTTTTCAGAAAAGCAGAATCAGAAACTCAGTAAGTGACGGATGTTAGTGGAAGGCAGTTTGGAGATGAAGCAGGACTTTAGCTAACAGGTCGCAGCTGATGACTCCCTCCTCTCCGTCAGCCATGTTGTGTTCAAAGTCTGACAAACTCGTTTTCGTCTCTGTCGCGACTTTTTCCCCCTTCTTCATACCGTTTGACTGATTAATTGATGAGACTCCTCGAGAACGTTTTTAAGGTGAGTGTTAGCTTCTCAACATTAGCCTCCAGCTGCTTTGGTTCGCTTATTCGAGTCAAGTACACATTCGCACACACACACACGTAACACACACTTTACCTCGTGAATGGAGGGTATTTTTGTGTGCGATTGCATGTGTGAGTAAGACGAAGTTGTGTGTGTGTGTGTGTGTGTGTGTGTGTGTGTGTGTGTGTGTGTGTGAGTCCTCTGTTTTTCTGAGGGGAGCATTTCATCACTTGGCCTTGAAAACGAATGAAGCATGCACATGCTTTCAGTGCTGCATACACACATTGCCACCCACATAAATACGCAGAATACACATCACGTGACACACACACACACACACACACACACCCAGGCGAACACAAACACAGTCTCTCCACGTTGTTCACATCGTGTCCCTGGGCTGTGGTGACGGCCAGAAAAATAACTGAATCCTGAGAGACTAAGAAAACACAATGATGATCTCTCTTCTTCTCTTGGTTTATGATTATCTCTCCTCTGCACCACCCCTTCCCTCTCCCTGTCTTCTTCTTCTTCTCTCCTTCCCTTTGCTTCCTTTTCTTTCCTCTCATCCTCAATAGTCAGCCATCGCATTGGTAGTGTGCAGCGGCTTTACTCCTTGCCAGAGGGAGAGCTTACCTCATGCATGTCTCAGTAGATTTTTTCTACCCCTTCTCTCTCTTCCCCCCCTCCAACCACCACCACCACCACCACCACCACCCATCCCTCGCTTTATCCCTCTTTGGCCTGTATCTTCCTCTCTTTTCTCTCTGCACTCCCACTCTCTCCCTTCTTTCTCCATTCAAGCGTGCTAAATGCTTTACCTCTGTCAACTCTTGAGTCTGAGAGGAGCTCATTATTGTGGAGAAGGAGAGGAATTTGGATTAGGAGCAACATTCGTGGACTGAGGCTCTTGTTCAGCTAAAAGAGCCATCAGAATTACAGCGAGGGATAGACTTACCTGCATTAGTCGGCGATATTATTCACCAGTCGCCAGGGTTGAGGGTTTTACTGTGGTTTTAAAAAAATTATTACTTCCCCAGAAATA
Source organism: Diplodus puntazzo (assembly GCA_963678695.2). Taxonomy (NCBI): domain Eukaryota; kingdom Metazoa; phylum Chordata; class Actinopteri; order Spariformes; family Sparidae; genus Diplodus; species Diplodus puntazzo. The sequence goes on from OZ023177.1 coordinate 21,570,342, forward strand.
CATCGCTCTATTCTTGAGGAAGTGTGATTTCTCGGCTGAATTTAAAAAAAAAATGGTTTTAATGAGAAAGACGGCCAGTTGACTATCAAACTATTAGCAATAACTTTCATCCTCGTTCTTCATCTTTTTTTGGATATTTGTTGTGTTTTGTCGTGATGTAGTGTATTTATCATTACGTGCATCTACAGGGGAGGAAAACCTGGAACTTCCTAGACAAGAATGGCTGAGTCTCATCTGCAGATCGACACTTTGGGACGACAGCTCGGGTCTCAGCGTCAGTATTTGATGATCTGGGGATGAGATTCAACTATCTTTGTCCAGGGAGTTACATTTTCTTACTTTAAGGGGTCGGTTTTCTTGAAATAAAATGCTTTCTGCGCTAAAATACTCTTTCCAACTTAAGGAATCGAGGTGGACTGCATCCGTCAATGTGCCTAGCTTCCCGAAACCGTCGCAGTTATCTTTTGCAGAGATTTTGTCAGTTTTGTTGGGCGTGAAGAATAAGCAGGGTTTGAACTTCTCTCTCAAGATCCATACGACTTCCATCGCCTTTTCCAACCCCAAACCCTCGAGTTTAACCCAAACCCAAACCCCTGAACTTGATGCTCCACCTGTTGAATGCCTCTCCACTTCAGTCATGCCATGTATACCCCATTTTGCAGTTAACAGATAAGTTATGTTTCCATTAAATTGGCATTTCAGAGTCCTTTTCCTGCCTTATCTTCAGTATGTACACACACAGGGCAGTCCAACCTGGGAAAAGGGTTACTTGCATCCCAGTTCCTGGTATTCAAGTCTGCTTATCACCTCTGGCCTTCAAACTTTTCTCTTATGCAAAACGCTCACACTGGGCTTTTTGCATAGACTGGCTGGGCTGGTTTAGCTTGCATGAGTGCAACTGTCAGACCACGTGAGAGCCGGCCTGGTGACATTAGACAGCAGAAAAAAACTTCAAGGCTGCGATCAGATGGTCGTCAAAGGTCACAGAAAGGGCAGAGCCACCTGCCATCGGCGTGCAGAGCAGCTCCAGCAGTACAAATCATACACTGGTTCTCAGTCCAGACACTTCAGCAGCTGTTAGAGATAATCCTCTGTGTCCTTACTGTTTGATTTCGTCTCAGTCTCTGGTGCTAATTGGTTATTTTCGGTGGCATCTCTCACTTGTCAAACAAGCAGCGTGACCAGCGCTGCAAAAGTCTTTTTGTTTTCAGCAGTTCAACATCACTGACCCCCCCGTCTGTTTACAATCCCACTCTGGTTTTATTTGTTCAAAACGAAGTCAGCATTGCGAGTGATACCACTGTGCAAGCAAAACTTTAATTTCACGAATGATAATTATTTCTTTTATGTTTCTTCCGGTGCGTGCAGGAGGTAGTAGTGGGGTAAACTTCAATGAGCTGGTGGAGTGTTTGAAATGGAAACCTGCAGGTTCTTGGGCCTAGTGGAAACTCGGTTATATGTTTGATAGTGTACGAGAGAGGAAAAGATTTTTTGATGGGGTCGAACTGTCTATTAATGTGCCATTTATTCCTCGACTAACCTTTAAGAGTTGAGTATAAACTAGCATGGAGTGGACGGACTGGCAGGATTGGGCCATAAACAGAATCTATATAAACCTCTTCCTGTAAATCTGATATTTAATGAGCTATGTCGCTTACGAAAGTAAAAGCTGTAGTAAAAACTACTCATCCATTCACGAGTATTTTGTTTGCAGTGGATTAGGAGGATATTTAGTGTCAGAAGGTCCCATTAAAAAAAAGAAGAACTGACACAAGCATTAATTACTCGTCTTTCTTTTGATCAAATATTCAAGTAAAAAGACGTAAGAATTAAGATTACAACATCCCATTAGCCTCCAGGAACCTTCCGGCCTGACCTTATGATGAAATCTAACTAGGAATCAAACCTCCAGCCATGCATGAGGGATTAATCTGACTCTTCCGCCCAAAACCTCAGGGTGCCGCCCGGCCTCATCGACGAAGCAGAGACTTCACTTCCCACCGATAAATCCTTCTGTCTGGTCTCCGTCTGACTCTCTTCATTTCCATCCCCCCCATCTGTTTTGTATGGGTGCTGCAAAACGCCCACGTGAGCACACGTACACAAAAAAAAAAAACACACATATCCATACACAGCTGCAGAGCTGTCAGGTCTAACCTTGACTCGCACAGAGAATGAATCGTAATGCAAACGGGAGGGCGGGGGGCACAAACAGGATGTCAGAGAGCTGCTGCTCGTCTCAGCCCGACCTGCCTCTCTCTGCACAATCTCTCTGTTACAGGTATTTCTTTCTCTCCGTCTCCTCTCGCTGGGCCACAACAGTTTTCCTTTCCTGTTTCCACCAAACTGATCCCAGGAGCCTGGAGAGCAAAATGGAGTTAAGAGATCAGCACTTTTGGTCAAATAATGTCAACATAGACACCAAAAATCATCCCCCCCCTCCCCCCGTTAGCTCCTGTAGCGTTGCATGCTAACACGGGGAATCGGGTCGTTTGAATCAGATCAGATGTGAAGCTGCACCAGCTGCCAAGAAACATAAAGTGTAATCTTACATAATATGGGAGTAAAGACGATAACGTTAGGAAGAAGATGTTTAAATTTACATGAGAGCACATCATGCATGTATGTACAGCAACTTTACTCAGATACGGCTTACAGATACAACGTTTTCTTAGCAGGACTCAATCTGTGTCAGATTTGGGCCACTGTTACCCGCGTTTGGCCAAAGCGAACCAAGTGCTGGTCCTGGACAAGTGCTAGTTCTGGTTCGGAGTCGGTTCAACCTACGAGTTTGCGTTTGCTAGGACAAACTATGGCGGACTATGGTGACCCTTTACAAGTGTTGCTCCTGGTTTTGCATGTATTGGCACCCAGACGTGACAAGACCTCGGACCACCTTAGGACGAGTCAAAACACGCTAAGCTGGCTCTGGTTTTTAAAAGATGGTGGTCATGAGCTCTTTTATTTGGTCCTTGAACACGATAATCCCACCCACAGCCTAAGATGTAAGTCTTTAGTCGACATTGGTAAAATGTTGGTGCCACTCTGGAATCAGTTCTCCTGACCGGGAAGCAGTTCTTTAGCTGTTGAAATGCAAAGATCTGGTTCGAGGGTGGGCACTGGCTCCGAACCGGCACCTTGAACTGGAGGTCTGTTTGGACAAGTGTCTTCTTCGACAGGTGTCGTATTGGTCCCTTAGGACAGGAGCTTTTTTCCGGCAGTGGATCATAATCTGGACCAGATTTGGGACTTGGTTGAGAAAAGAGTCTTCTATTGTAGATGTGGTATTGGTGCTGTTTTTCTTGGCAGCAGTCTGCCCAACTTTGGCAGGTGTTGGATCGTAATCTTTGCCAGACATGGGCAACTTTCGGGGAGAGTGTCTTCTTTGGCTCACTGGGGAAAGAGATAGTTTGGACACTACTCAAATTGATCAATACTGCAGGGTGTGAATGGACTGAAGTGCAGAAGCTGGCTGCACATAACATGACTTTATTGTCGACCATCCTTTAGTTTTTAAGTATAATTTCTTAGATATTGCTCTAATATGTTTTCCTCTACAGCTTATGTCCTCTTGTACAGGAAAAAGCAACTGAGCTCGTAAAGAAAAGCACATTTTCTCCACTAATGATGTTTCCTGAACATCAAATTGGAATATTTGGGGCACGCCGTTCGTCGATTTGAGGGTCTGCGATATGAAAACATTAGCAGAGCTATATAGAGCGGAGCAATAGGGCCTTCAGCGAGCGACAAGCTTGTGGTAAACGCCCCGGTAGTGATAGATGTGTGTGTTCCAGATAGCGACGTGATCGATGGGAGTATTGTTGGGAGGGGCGCTCGGAGTTTGCTGTTATTGTGTTTCGGAAAGCTAAAGGGAGACGGGGGGTGCAGAGGAGAAGCTTGACGGGTTTATTGAGAAGCGTGATCTAGTGCACCGCCCCGGGACTCTTAGATGTAGTTAGAGAGGGCAGAGAAAAGAAAAGAGAGATGGATTAAAAAAAGAAAAGAAAACAACAACAACAGGGAAGAATTGGTGGCGGCGAATGAATGGTGGAGGGGAGGGAGGAGGAAGTGTGCACCAGAGGAGAGGAAACAGAGGCAGGAAGTGAGGATGGTGCATGCAGAGGTGGGAATAAATGTGTAGGTTATCTGTTGATGTTTATCTGCCGTGTCCTGAGGGCTTGTGCAGTCATAACAGTGATCTAATCTGCACCTCTGGAGAGCACACACACACACACACACACACACACACTCGCTCTCGGTGTGCCCATGCCACCAATCATCCATTTAAACCGTCATTTATCTGCCCTTCATCCAACTCCATCCATTCAGCCCCACATTTCCACTTTTTAATTTATCCTCCCCTTTATGCCGCAGAATTCCTCCCATCCCTCAGTCCGTGCTTCCACTCCTACATCCTGCTGAAATCCAATTGGCTTCATCTCCCTCCTCTCTCTCTCCCTCCTCTCCCTCACTCCCATTTACCTCGCTGCCGTAGGGTTCAATGGGCTTTTAAAAGGCAGGAAACGATGCCAAGTATTTCAGGTTGAAGCTGCTGACTGCTGATATTTTCTGCTGATATTCAATATCTTTCAAATTGGCCAATTTCACGGCAAGAAATATCTGTAATATTAAAAAAAAAAAAAATGTGCAAAGCCCGGCAGGTGGTAGGGTAAAGTTGTCAGTGTTGTCTTTTTACCACAAGGGTTATCAATGGGCGCTTCCAAGGCTGTTGAAAACCTGTCGCAGTCGTAGTTTATCTCCTGTAGCGTTTCTGCAACAACTGGTCATCTGCAGTCTCAAAAGTGTTTCATATGCGCAGAAGAGTTTGTCTTTTGAGAACCCAAATTAATAAATACGAGCAAATTAACTACGTTTTTAAGTCGTCACATGTGGAAAATCGGAACTCGTGACAAATTTGTGTCCCTAAATTAGGTAAATTTGGTCCAACTAAATGTGCACTTGCCTCAGAGTTTGGATCACATGAGGCTGAAACACTGTTTTTAACCTTGTGAGTCAGTCCTGTTAAAGGTTTAAAGACTGTAATTCCAATTAAAAATGACTTTCAGTACATTTATTATGAAATTATAACCCTACGACGTCTCACCGTTAGTCCCTGAATTTTTCACACTTCCCTTTTTCATATCTTGAGTTTAGTAGGTGGTAATCACCAAGCAACATGTTTGTAATTTACTGAGAATTACCACAAAATTGTTTCACGACGTTATTCTGCTATTTTCCAAGAAGCAGTTTATAAATCGTTGGTAATTTCCACCAATACAATTTCCAGGAAACCTCCAACTAGTTTTTGTCCAGCTTCCTGTCAGTGAGTCGCTGCAGCTCGGTTTCTAATCACTGATCTCAGGTTATACAGCAGAAAGCAGTCGGAGGTTTCCTGTAGATGTATTGAAGTAAGAAAAAACGGCTATATTTGGGAAAGAACGCAGAACATTGTGATTGAATCATGCTGGGGTCATTTTCTGTAAATTATTGAGGTAACTGGGAGAGAAATGTTGGTAATTACCACTTTACTCCCGGTGAAATCTGCAGTGCTGTAAAGAGAAGTAGGTTTCAACCTTTTTACACCAAAGGGAAACTTGAGGGAAATGTCATCATTTCAGGCATGAACGGCGCTGCGCCGCTGATTAGTCCTTGTCAGTAAAGTGTCTCTATTAGCTTTATAATGGTGGACTGATATATTTGCCTCCCCCCCTCGCTGTGGGGCCTCTTTCAGGGCCTGTGAGCTCCCTGTCGTATAACACTCTGAGCTGGTATCGTATGGACACATATATGGACCCTATGTATGCCGTGCGACAGGTGATGGTGGGGGATGAGTGTGTGTGGGTGCAGAGCAGATACTGTATGTAATTAGAGCGTCGCTGCTGCCCAAGGATACTGTGTGGGTGTGTGGGGCTTCAAAAAACATGTGTTATTTCCAACATTAGCCACTCCCCCTCGCTGGCGTTCGTCCTCCAGGGGCGGCGGGGGGGATTGTGATGGTCGGCAGCTGTAATAGATCGGCAGAGCGTGCAGAAACCAAAACTGTCTCTTCTATTTACCTTTTTCTTTCTTTGCTATCATGAAGTCAGAGCTAGCGAGGGCTAAACAGCGCTGGAGGATTGAGTTCAGCAAGTGATTTCTCTCTGTGCAGAAACACTTTCACACGGTGTGGCGGAGAGTCTGCGCTCGGCGTGTGTCTGCGCCTCCCCACCAGGTGAACTGGCATATCGGCCGAATCTCACGGCGCAGAGCCCGACAGAGGTCGGAGCATCGCGCGACGATAACGCCACCAGCGGCTCCTCGCTCCCCCCCCTCCGAACAGCCAAGTCCCCTTTTCAAAGAAGTGAGAAAACAGAGTGATTCTGCTCCTTCAAACGCCGCCGCTTAGGCGAGGGCACTGTAATTTGCCACTGAGAAGCCGAAACATGAGGTGTCTTTTGAGCCATTGATTCCCGTTGGCCTAAGCCTTTTCAGCAGCGAGAGAGGGAACAAGAGGTTGAGAAAAACGAAGGGGAGAGGCCATTCCTGTGGATGAAAACACCAACATCTGCCGCATTTTAGAGCTTTATTCCTTCAGATGGATGTTTTAACGCTCGCGCGGATGTGTGAGCCGGCGCGTGGCTGCTCATGCTTGTCTCGCCCCGACGGTGCCACGCTCTGTAATAACGCAGCGCGAGGCGGGGGAGAGGAGAATGGCCTCTCCAACCTCGATGGGAAGCTGAGGAGGATGCTGAGGGGCTGACGTCGCTTCAGACCCTCTCCAAGCTGCCGCGGATCAAACGCGGGCTTGATGGCTTCGGCTGGTGAGGGAGGAAACTGAAGGCACGACTGGAAAGACATTAACGCGAGCGGGAAAAGAACCTTAAAGGAGCGTAGAGGCAATGTCGACTGTTTGGCTCATTTCCCTCAGCACAGATCTATTTTACAATGTCCCAGACCATTTCCCACCCGGGATGCTTAGCGTGTGTGATCTCTCGGAGTGTTTGGATGTGTGTGTGTGTGATCAAACCCCCCCCCCACTCCCTTTCAGCCTTTAACTCAGCCTAATTTGTATAATTGAAAACAGTCATCTGATGTGCGGTTCAAAGGTAGGGCAGCCGCCGGCGGCACCAAGATGGCACCCGGCGATACATGAATTAGCACCTAAGCTAGTTCGACACGAGCGGCGAGGCTGTGGAGCAAAATGTTTTATTCAGCCGCTCAAATATAGACGAGCACAAGCCTTAAAAATGTTTGTATTTGCTGTTAGGTGGCGATCTGGGTTAAACCGAAGTGTGTCGTGCTCGGGGAGAGAGAGCCCTCTCAATGAAAAAAGGTTATTGGAGAGAATAGAAAACACATTTTCATCCAGCCCGAAGCTGAGCGGCTTTATTTGTCTCTCGACATTTTGTCTGAAAGTACACTTTGGAGGTACAGTTTTCACGCGGCCGCGGCAGCAAGAGAACACATCCCAAATATCTCATTTTAGAACAAAAAGTCTTGTATTTTTCTCTGCCAGACGCGATGATTTAAACCCAACTTATCCGCCGACTCGCTCCCAGTTATCAAAGCCGCTGCCTGATAAGAGCGCCGAACCTATTTCTCAACTAAAACCCAGAGACATCATTTTTTTTGTTTTCCACATTATTGCCGCGGTTTGACGGAGTAATCTGTCAGCGGTGGTTTGCTGATACGGAGGCAGCGACACTGTGGTCCTGAGTGATGGAGCGAGAGGCTAAACTCTGCCGGGGTGGAGGGTTTGAATCCCTCCTGCGCCACCGGGGACGAAAAAACACGTGGACCTGCCGTAGTGTAAGTGGATGAGCTGAGACGGCAGACACAGCTGAGGCGATAATAACAGGTAATTTGCCAAATATTGTGATCATTGTCATCGTTTAGACCCGTGAGACTCGATAATTGGAGGACGGCAGTTAATTAGCTTTTTAAAAATCTTTTTTTAAAGGTGGAACGTATGACACCGAAATCGGTATTTAGCGTTTTGCAATTTAATATCTCGACTCTCCTTCACTGCAGCACTCGTTCATCAATTTGTTTAAACGTTACAGTGATTTCAGTGGAATGTGTGAACCTCTGATAACATTGTGAGATATGAAATGATGAGAAAATCACAATTTCGCACAAAAAGTCAATATTTTAACGTGTGGGAAGAAAATAATGTGAATTAGAAATAATCAAATATGGAAACAAACATAAAAATGTGCTTGTTCTCATGAGAATTTAGCTTTTTTTTCATTGTATATTCTGTTTTTTTTACAGAATATAAGATGATGAATTGAACTGGACCTTTTTAACTGTAATTTGAGTTCACATTTCTACATTCATGTCACATGAAATCACGCGAGAAAATCGCTCGTTCACATGTGAATTCTGCTTTTATACACATTGTCACATGTAATTATACTATTTCCACATGACAATATGTATATTTTATGTATATATTATATAAACCACTGCACCTGGACTCAGGTCGGCAGTGTGCTGATCTGATTAAACACACAAAATCCAAAATAATGAAGGTTTTAAAACTCAATTTTTGACCCTTTTCAGGATATTGCCTCAATATTGGAAAATGAAGCACGATCACGTTGAGCTCCACTGCTGCATATTCTCAAACTAAATTTTCAATCATTTTTAGGCAAAAACCATTTGGCCAACAATGAAGCCTGAAGCCTTTTCCGGCCCCTGGAGGTCTTTGTTCCACTCGCAGTTCGGTGGTAATCCAGTTTTTGGTTATTATTGGCGCGAACGAAACATGTTATTCACGCCAGCGATGATCCTCGATCGTCACGAGTGTGCGGTTTCAATCTCAAGCTTTTCATTTGTAACACAAAAACAAATCACTTCTTGTTGTTTTCCTGAAGAACAAAAATGCACGTTGTGCCTGAATATTGGAAAAAAAACTGATGGATGAGGAGAAATGTTTACGTGTTTTTTGCAGCAGTGTTAAGAAAATGTCCTAAACAATCCATTCAGCAATCACACACGATTACATGTGCACCATATTTGTTTTTAATGATCCGGTGACATCGGGTCCGCTGAGTTTATCAAGTAACCATTACAGACAGATTACACATGAATCACCATCTGGGGATTTATAAAACCCTGAATCCAAGGCTATATGAGAAATGTCCAAGCCTTTGTATATATACAGTGTGTGTGTGTGTGTGTGTGTGTGTGTGTGTGAGTGTGTGCACGGCCTCTGGGCACATTGTGATGCCGTTTTGGACGGCTGCCCTCATTCTGATGTCCCTATCGACTCTCTGGCCTACATGGCCGAGTACGGGCCTGTTTTCCACTGCAGGTCGATACGGACGCAGTGCTGAAGGGACAGCCCGAGGCTTACACACACACACACACACACACACAGTAACACACAAACACAGATGCACGCACTTAAACACTTACAAGCATGGAAACACAATAGTATCCCCGAGGCGCAGGCGGCCGGCATGTTCCTAGAAACACCAGCGGAGTGGACGAGGGATTAATGTGTCCGGGAGGGCGTGTTGCTGCATGTTCTGATGGGATTTACAGATTAGTGTGTTTTAATCCAGATGTGTGATACGGTCAGTTATTAGAGGGTCGACCGCTGTGCTTTTTTTTGGAGGATGAGAGGCTGATGTCAAAATAATCCTTCATGGGTGTGTTCAGCCTTTTATTTTGTAAATACTGCGAGGATGATCCCTGGTGAGGCCACGTTTAAATGAAAACTCTGCTGCCTTTATGGTTTGTCGCTGGGCTCATCTGTGGACGATGTGGACTTGTAGTCATCCTGGACTGGTCTGGATTAAATGGGCGCCATGGTGGTTTAGGGCCCAGTCAGTCAGACAGCGGCAGGCAGTAAGCGTCTTGTGTGCTCAGGGCGTTTTTGGAGGAACACCTTGAGGAACGTCCACCAAGCGTCCTGAAATCATCGTCAAACTTTCCCCTCAAACTCAAACTGAGCGTCATCCAGGTGAATCTCCTGAACGGACTCATTTCAAAATAAAAGGTACATATCTGCAACTTTATTTCACACTGCCGCAGCCTACACTTCCCATAATGCAACACTTTTAAAAGCTCCTCCATGCCTAACTAACTGATAACTACAGTCGTTCAAACTCCACACTTTTGCAGAGCAGATTGTGTTTTTTTCTCTGAGCCCCAAGCCGAGGTAACCCCCGATGACATCACTATGACGTCATCGTCGAAAGCTCCTCCACGCAGCAGATTTCTCTCAGCTGCGAGTTTGATCTCCTCGAGACGTTTAAACTGAACTTCATGTGTAAAATCGGTGAAAGCGCCCCGAGTGCCGATACGATGCTCCAAAGATAGATTTTCTTTTTGGTGAATATTCCTTCAACTGCAGAATTATCGATGCTCCCGACCCCATTTTCTGCAAGCTGTGCTGCCCGGCTCGGCCCGGGAAGAATAAAATTCAGACTGATGGAGATTAAAGCGCTGCTTGTTCTTCCTCTTCCCTCCTGCGTTAGTTTCCCCTCCTCCTCGTCCTCCTCCTCCCTCTCTCTTCACCCTAACAGCCAGAGCAGTTATTACTACTTAAAGTACTGCACTTGCTGACAGGGAGGTTCGTGCTGTTGTTGGTGTGTGTGTGTGTGTGTGTGTGTGTGTGTACTGTATATGTGTGTGTGTGTGTGTGTGTGTGCGCGCTGTAAAACACTGGTCTGATGGCTCCCTTGGGTATTTCAGAAGCTGCAGTCGCTTCTCTAAAGTTCAAGCAATTACATTTTCCGACCGGGTGCCATTTGCCAAACAGTCTCTGGCTGTGTGTGTGTGTGTATACATGAGTGTGTGTGTTTTCTTATATGGGCAGCTGTGTTTGTTTATAACGTGTGTGTGTGTGTTTCTTTTCTTTTTTAAGTCATATACTGAAGCTTATAGGTGGAGGAGTCAGGAGACGGCGCCGCTGAAGGCGTGACTCACTCCTTGTTTTCTTTTCCCGGCAAATTAAATAAATATGCAAATACGCGACGATCTACAGTCTGCTCACTTACACTTTGTGTAGCTTGAGAAATGCAGCTTGTTTCAGATCTGTTGCACATAATCAGAGGGTGGGATGTAGAGTGAGATAACAGAACTACTGCAGACTGCTTGTTTGCATTATTAATTAATCTGTTAATGGTTTCCTGGTCGAAAAAATGTCAAAGCTGCAAAATTTCAAGCTAGAATTTTCTGACGTTTGGCGTGTTTTTTTTCTCTGATCCTCGACAATTAATCACATAATCGCCGTCTATCAACTCGGCCGATCGATGAATTGACAGAGCTGGACACGACACGCCGCCAAAGGTTCCCCTTCAGGCTTCACATCACGAGAGCGATGCGGATCTCACACAGTAAAAACCCAGCTGTAAAGTCCGATTTTAAATGCAGTAACACAGCGCTGGGTCAGTGTAGTGTGGGTAGTCAGAGCGATGTGTTCGGCATGCTGCAGTAGATGTGGACATGACTGGAATGTGTCTGAGCAGCAGGTTTGTGTCGGGCTGGTGTAGAATTACAGACTAGGATTGCACCAATATGTGCAGTTAAAGGCCAACACGGATAATTTTGGACTGAAGCTGCGAATAGCTGATATTTCTTCAGTGATTTTTTTAACATCTCCGCCGATGATATCTGAGAAAATATAAGAAGTAAACAGAGTCAGAGATGGAGGGGAGGTTATTCTGGTCGGGGTTGCAAGCATGAAGGCCTGCGAGCGCCGTACTGAAACTCAAGACGATGGCGAAGAGGCGCGTGCTGTTCGTGCACGACTTCTGATTTCATTGAGAAGCGATGTTGATATTTGAGCAACAACAGTTTACGTCTCGTTAAATGTCCCCGTGCACGCCAGAGTCGTTATGTTTCCTGCTGAACGAAGACACGCAATTTGTTTACAGCAAACAGGAGCCTCCGGTGGCAAGAGAAGTTTAGAAAAAGATACGATTTTAGAGTACATTCAGTCTGTTTTAAAGCTGCTAGAATCAGTATTTTATGTAACTGGTGCACACGCTCGCAGCTGAAGATCTCAGGAGATGGTGGAGACCAAAAACAGAGCTAAAAGAGTGAATGTTCGACCAGTTTTCTTACCTGAATCAACAAGATATCTCTTAATTCTTAATTGATCTCTGATGTCTTTTCACGAAGTTGTCCATGTGACGTTTGCAGTGGATTTGTACGTCTATATACACGTTTCTAGGTGAAATGCATGATGGTTAAACCGTCTTTCACAAAGTATTTCACAGACCTGGCTAGCCGACATCCTGAATTATTTGTCGCCACATTGTCGGTCCTGTTTTTCGCTCCATGGTCTCATAAAAAGTGAGAAAACTAGCTTCTGTTTCGTCTCCTCGTTGTGTTTCTATCCCTTCTGCGAACCTTTAGGGCACAGGATTTGTTTCGGTTGTGAATTTTAACACATCAAACCTCTTTTGGTGCTGATCTAGCTTTTGGACTTAGCATCGTTCCCCCTTGCTTCCGGTCTTTGTGCCAAGATACAATCCGCTAATCACATCCAGGATCTGTCGCTGCACTGGACCCGCACATGAAACTGATATTAAAAGTCTTTAACTGTGTTTTTGAAAGGAAATAAGTGATTTTTTTGTTCCCCTCACATGTTGTTTCTGTTTTTCTAAGTGGAGCGACAGAGGAGGAGCTGCAGCTAGTTAGCACTCACAGCGGAGTCTGTGTTCTCGGGGATGGTCTGGTTGAGCTGACTAGTGGTTTGGGAGATACAGAGCTGGATCTGCAGGCACTGTTAAGTTTGAGATGTGTGTGTGTGTGTGTGCGTGTGTGTGTTCATGTGTGTGTCAGTGAGCAGAATGGGCTGCCATAGGCCTGACAGGATGACAGCTGTCACCAAGGAAATAGAGAGAGGAGGAGGAGAGAGGAGAGACGCTGCCTCGAGGGAACACACACTCTCTCTCAGACAAGGCCTGGAAGTTTTGTGAGCGCATGTGTGTGTGTTACAGTGTGTGTGTGTGTGTGTGTGTGTGCAGCCATGTTTGTCTGTGAGCCGGCGAATAGCTGCAATGCGAGTATAATTGGTTTGTGTTTCAGTAATTCACATCAGAAATTACAGTATGTGTGCGTTGAAAAGGAACAAAACAGCGATGTCGGAGTGTGTGTTTACAAGGCGCGTGTGTGTTTGTGTGTGTGTGTGTGTGTGTGTGTGTGTTGTATGTATTGAGTTTGGTCTGCTTCATTAGTTTATATTGTAAAATCGATGTTGCCTATTGTGGTGCGACCTGCCTCTGTTCTTGCACTCCTTGACACGCCGGCGTGTGTGTGTGTGTGTGTGTGTGTGTGTGTGTGTGTGTGTGTGTGTGTGTGCCCAGTAATAGTGACCCTGGGGAGAGTGTGTCTGACACGGGGGGGAGGAGCCCCCTAAGTGACCTGGAAAGCAGACCCATCCATCAACTCTTTCTCCTCTCAATCCTTTCTTTCTCTCCTCTGTTGGCCCATTACAGCAATCACTGCTCTTAAAGCTGCAGCGAGGACCTCTGTGAGTTCGAGTGAGCGAGTGTGTGTGTGTGCGTGTGTGTGTGTGTGTGTTGTGTCTTCCTCCCCTCGTCGGAGCAGTGTGAGGTTATGTGTATTTAACCCGGGCTGGGCTCGGCCGGCCCCGCTAAGCCTAATGATCTCAGTGAGATGGAGAGGAGAGTGAGGCCGAGTGAAACCGGAGAGGACAGAAGACTAAAAGGGTACGACGAGTGGATGGAGGAGGAGGCATGTGGTGTCCGGAGAGGCAGCGCAGACAGACTTCAGTGTCAAGCTACTTTGCTTTGTTTGTGTTAGTGTGTTTAAAGAATATTTAACAGGGTATCATAGCTCTCTGAGAACAAAGGACCCTGAGAACTTGGGTCCCAAGGAATGTAAGACCCTGTGAACGTAGGACCTTGGTAAATTAGGACTCTGAGATCTTGGACTATGAGAAATTAAGACCTTGGAAATGTACAAAACCTGGGAACATAGGACCCTGAGAACTAATTAGTCTGGGAACATAGCTCCCTGAGAACATAGGACCCTGAGAACTTAGGTCCCAAGGAATGTAAGACCCTGTAAACGTAGGACCTTGGTAAATCAGGACTGTCAGATCTTAGACTATGAGAAATTAGGACCTTGGAAATTTAAAAATCTGGAAACATAGGGCCCTTCTAGGACCCTGAGAACTAAGGAGTCTGGGAACATAGGACCCTGAGAACTTAGGAGCTTGTTAAAGTAGGGCCTGAGATCTTTGGATCATCAGAATGTAGGGATTTGAAATTTGGGACCATAGGAACGTAGGACCCTGGGAACTTAGGAGCTTTGGAAACATCGGGAACTAAAAAGCTTGTTTAAGTAGGACCCTGAAACCTCAGGACCGTGAGAATGGAAACATAGGACTCCTCTAGGACCCTGGAAAGTTAGGGACCCTATGAACACAGAACCCTGGAAACATAGGAACTTGGGAACATAGATATCTGCTTGCCCCAGCTTATTTTCCGTTGATGCACTAATTGTTTCTCCGCTGATTAAGAAGGAAAATTAAAGACTGAATGCACAGAATGTTTTGTTGTGCAGCTCAGATTTAATATGAGTATTTGAACAGCCGTCTCCATAAACAAACCGACAGAGAGATGATTTTTTTTTCATCTAGAGACCAGATCCTGGAGCCGCTCTGCAGACAGTGAATAATGGAAACGACTCCCAGGACACTGCGACAGCAGCCGGGGATGATTTCTTCCAGGATATGAGGACGTTTTTTTCCGTCACAGCTGGAAGTCATACGTTCAAATAAAATCTCATTTGGACAGCACACCTGAAGGGAAGAATTCCTTGAGCTCTGGTCTTCAGTCGCTAATTTAATATCAGTGCAAAGTGTCACATCACATATCACATTAATTCAAATTCTTGACGCTCAGATTTGCAGCTCAGGGAGGCGGCTGATATCGATATTACTGTACGAGATCACAGGAATGATCAGTGGTTTTGTTCATTGTGTCGTGGTGCCTTCAGGTACTATGTGAAGATGTTTATTCGACCTCTGACTTCACGCAGGCAGCTGTAAGAAAAAGAAATGAAGGACTGTTCTGTAGATCAGCAACCTCTGGATTTCTTTATTTATTGTGCGTTATCGTGTTGTTCCACTGCAGAAAGATGTTTGTCTGGTAAAATAATGAATGTCTACAACCTCCAGTTTCCCTCAAATAGGATAAAATAGAGGAAGTGCAACATATTGTCCACCTTATATGAGTTTGACTGCTAATTTCCTCTCTGATGAAACCTCCCAGAATGTAATGTTAGCTGACTCTAATCGCATTCTTGACCGCATGTCCACAACTGAATCTTTTAGCAGTAAAGCCGTCCACAGCCCACATCTGTCCGCACAGACGGGGTTAAACAATGTGAGCCGGTGGAAGGTACCACTCAACATCGGGATCACGTTTCGTTCACCCGGCGTGTTGTATCTTGCGAGGAGGTTGGATGTTAGGTGGAGAGGGAGGGGTTAAAAAGAGATGATTAATCAGGGGGAGGGGGTTGGTGTAGGTGTGTGTGTGTGCATGTATCTGTGTGTGTGTGTGTGTGTGTGTGAGCGGGGTGAATGGGGGTCTGGCATCCAAGCGGCAAGGTAATGAGTGGAGCCACAGTGTGTGTGGACCTCTAGCCTCTGCAGTGGAGAGGACGGGAGCATGAGTGGAATACAGAGAGACGCTGTTTCTCCCGCTGATGGCTCTGTTGGTTATGGATGAAACAGCCCCGGCGCCTCTTTCTAGAGAGGGCGGCGCAGCAATGCACTGTGGGAAGCTGGGTTTTATATCTGTCATCGGGCAGAATGAGGACGACGGAGCGTTTGAGTTGATGTGTATCATCACAGATTACATGTTCCCGCTGCCTGAAAAGGTCAGACGAGGACTCGGCGTTTTGTCTTTGACATGAAAACCAAAAGTGATGATGAAAATACTGAGATTTCACGTGAATGAATATGAATCTAAACCTCGTGGAAAGATTAGATGTTGGAAGACTGAACACTTGAAATGAAAAAAGTACAAATCTTTGCTTTGACTTTGACAAGTTTAACAACTGAATATCTTTGACATTTGGAGACGTTTTCAGCAGTTGGATGGTTTGAAAAATGAAGCCAAAGTGTCTTAAACCTGCATTCTGTTTAAATGCCAGAAGGGGGCGACTCCTCTGGTTGCAAGACGCCTGATTGCATGAAAACTTATGAAAAAATTACCCTACTTCTCACTTGATTTATTGCCATTCATGTTTATTGTTCAGTTGCTAGTTTGAACTCTTCTTGAATGCAGCATGATGTTTATTTTTTTATAAAACTAAAGGTCCTGTTCAGTAGTCGCAACAGAAGCACGTTTTCTAGGTTCCCAGTCAGATATTTCTCCATCAGGTGATCCTCCCGAGCTCCCACCTTCTTGTCCACATATCACATCTGGCTCTAAAAAATCCAAAACAGTAGTCAACAAACCAATGGGTGAAGGTGGATTGAGACCTGGTTTCAACAAAAACAAGTTCTAAGTCTTTCTTCCCTCATTTGTTCATAAAAACATGTATTTCTGACAGCGGCCGTTGTTAGCTCAGTGTAGCACGGCATCTTAGCATAACAGCATAGGTAGCAATAATATAAAACAAAAGATAAACTAAATGACTCTAAATCACTTGTTAGCACTTCTGCACCACCTAGCAAAAGGTGTTAGTGACAGTAATCAAAACAGTCTGCTGCGTATGTACGCGTTTCACAGTGAAACTATTAAATGACCCTGAGCTTACTATGTATAGAATGTGGACGACAGTTTTTTTATATATACATTCACAGCATCACTTTAACTTGATGCTCTCGGTACCACATGCAGACAGAGCTTTTTTAACAGCTAGCACTAGCATTCTTGGTGTTAAAGTGTCAGAAATGTTGGCTGCTCATTCGCTTCTCATAAAGAATGCTGTTGTGTTATTTGACGATATCATGTTCATATCTTCATGGTAGCGTACAAACCTGAAATATTAACCAGCTTATTTTTTGTCGTCTCGCTTCGCCAAAAAAACCCCAAATTGTTGTCGACACTGACTTCTACCCGTCTTGCTAACCAAGGACAACATTAAAACAATTTCATCCTTGTTTCCACTGAAGCCCACGAAGTCAGCGACCTTGGAGATCAGTTGTGATTGCGGTGAAAGCTTTTCTGAATACACCAATCAACCTGCCGGTAGTTTCTTTGCAGGTTGTTCAGCAGCCAGCTAATGTATAGATCGATGTAAGTGGCTGCGTGTGGCTCCAGCATCTACATGATTATTCCACCGTATTGGATACTGGATTTACGTAAGGATGATATTTATGTAACCGCTGTGGACAAAAGGCGGAAAAGACCAAAGAGGGAAAAAAAAATGACAGGTGAGATAATTTGAGAGGAAAAGGAAAAAATATCAATCCCTTCCATCTCCATCCTACCCCGTCATCATGACTCAGGGCTTTTTTTCAGGAGATTGTCAGATTCAGACGAAGCCGGAGAACAGTTCACCCCGGATGATACTCGCTATTTACGACGGTGAAGGTCACGCAGGAAAGAGTTCACGTGAGCCGGAGCACCCACGGGATCCGCGAGAGGAGAGAGCACAGCGTTATTAACTCCCCCTGCCTGTTCTGATCTGTTCCCACTTGACATTAGCGGGGAGAAAATGACATGCTTTTAGCGGCGGCTGCTCATATAAGAGGGTTGCCTCTGTCATTTAGAGGCAAAAAGGCTGGTAGGAGCTGACAGGAGCCCCCCGGTTTCTCAAGAATAACCTGGTTTAGAAGATGGAAGGTTAAGGAGAGCGAGATAGTGGGAGGGAGGGAGGAAGATGTGGTGCTGCTTTTTGCTGCCTTCCTGTAAAAACAGGAAACGTCAGAGATGTTCAGCCTTTTTAAAAAATCACAGAATGGCTTTCCTGTCTTTCAACACTCCAACTTAACCTCGACCCATCCGTCTTGTCAGAGCTTCCATTGACAAGTTAATTGATTCCCGTAACCCCTAAGCTAATGTTAATTGTAATCCTGACACCGCAGTGTTGAGCATTGTCAGCTACAAATGCCAGCCGAAGGTAACTGTTGGAAATCATTTTAACTTCCCTACCCAGGGATACCGCTAAGGGTAATGTCAGTGAATGTCAAGGAGCATGTTTTTATCCTGCCGATCTGCGGTGGCTTAAAAAGAATACATTTCCAGGGTCCAGGTTTCTTTGGACGAGCTTTCACACACGTCTTTTTAAAGATATAACGTGTAGGAATTGATAAATGATCCCAGATGTTTGTATTTGCCACAAAACAGCCCGATAACTTTAATGTACGCTAGTAAGCAACAGCACAACTCGAGGGTGTTCAGGTTGACTGAACTCAGCACTCACCAGAAACTCTGGTTCTCTCACTTCTTCTCCCACCTCTCCTCCCTGCAACGTAGACGATAGTCGACATTACAGAACGTAAACACCCGACAATGGAGGTCACCTCCGCGGATCGCTGCTGCAGTCGGGTTGATTAACAGGAGGGAGGATAAATCCACTTTTTTAATCCCAAACGTTACAAAGTAATCTCCTCTTCCTGCTGCCTTGGACTAGAATTAGATACGACTCTGGATGTTGATTCCTCCTTTCTGGAGGAATCAACATCCAGTGTCCTCGATCATTCACTTTTTATAGGTAGAGTTCACCTGCTAGTGAGGCTGCCAACACCAGAGTAAGACGTCCCAACCTAAACCTCAAATCTTACCTCTTTTCCTCTCATTTCTCTCTCCTTGTATTCCCTATGTATGTCTGAACACACTGCTTCAATCAATCCGGGCCCTAATTAGGCCTCTGCCTCACCTCGCCCGGCGTAATGATGGCGCGGCCACATAAAAAGCTTCCTTTGGTTGTTTTCCCTCCACATCAAAAGCTGTCTCCCCGCAGACCACCCCGCCACGATTTAGCAGCGGGTCTTTAGGTTTGTTTGTCCTCTGTTTTGTTTAGTCATTAAAGTTGTCACACTCTGTTTGGATCAAAGCAGCTTCAGGAGCGGCACAAATTAACGTCCTAAATATTAGTGGTGACACCTCGTTAATGGGATGTAACGTGTCAGAGGGGGGAAGAAGGAAGCTCACTCGAGGCGAGGAGGTTTTTTTTTTTTCTGTGTTACATGCACGGCTGTATGTTACTTTTGCAATTCCTCGCCCTGGCGGCAGCGTGTACATTATGTCAAGTTGTGGTTCTCCGGTCGATGGCGGGGTCGGTGTTGTGCAGTTGGCAGCGGCGGTTGTAATTAGGAGCGCTGCAAGACGTTTTGCAGGTTGTCAGGCGGGTGGGTGTGGTGGTGAAATGTGATTGACGGTGAGTGGGCACAGCGGTGGGCATTATGGCGGCTGTGGTCGGCTGAGATTGGCAGGCAGCTCTTTGTAAGTGCTTTCTCTGACCGGCAGACATTATAGCCCTTTTGTGGTTCTCTGGGGTGCTTTCACACAACCATCGGCAGTTAGTGGTTGTGTGTGTGTGTGTGTGTGTGTGTGTGTGTGTGTGTCTCGCCGCTATGATCCCTTAGAGGATGGTGGTTTCCTCTTAAAAAATCCTTTTGCCAGGCACACAGATGTTCTGACACGCTCGCTCGCTGACAGACGGACGGACGGACGGTTGTGTTTACCTGCTCACAGGCGTGTTTAAACCGAGGCCGAGCCAGAAACCGCTCGTCTGGTGTGGGCGCGCAAAACACAGCGCGGACTCACGCACGCTAATGAGAAAAACTTCCAGAGGTTTTCTTTGTTTTAATGAGAAGTCCACGGCTCCGTCTCACCTCGGCTGGTAAACAACAACAACAACAACTCGCTGAGCTCTGCATGTGTGTGTGTGTGTATGTGTGTGTAAGTTAACTTTATGCTGAGAGGTTGTCTTGCATCCCACATCCTGGCTCTGGGTGCTTGTTAGTATTATTGTTGAATTCCTTCATGAGCGCGCACGCACACACCCGCGGGCGCACACAGAAACACACACAGATGCTCACAGCCAAATCAAATCTCAGCTGGGCAGAGTTGAAGCCTTTTTAATGCAGCTGTCGTTGGCTTTTTCCACACACACACACACACACACACACACAATCACATCCTCACGCTAAGTGCACACACACTCCACGTCAAGTCATGAAAATACCTCCAAATATCCAAGTGCATTGAGCTTTTTTTGAGGGGTGTGCGTTTGTGTGAATGGAAAGAGGCGGGGAGCGGTGACACTGCAGTTAGCGTTAGCCTCCTCTTGCCATTCCCGGCGCATGGCTGTCAGCCTGCGCTTAGCTTAGCGTCTTCATCTGCAGAGGATTAGCATGCAGCACTAGCCGGCGGTATGAGCTGAGCCTCCCTCTCTGATTAGGCGTGATGCATTTGAAGCCTCCACGGGGAGAGAGAGAGAGAGAGAGGACGGCACACACTCCGCCGCTCTGCATATCGGCTCATTGTATTAAGCGGTGTGTGTGCGGGATGTTAAGCAGATGTTTAGTGAATGCAGCTTAGTCGAGAGCGGGGCCCCATTTTTTTTTTTTTTTTTTTAAACGGCCTTTAGAGGTCCACGGCGGCGGAGAGGAAGTGTTTACCTGGCAGCACGCCGTCCACCTTTGGGTTTTGTGTTATTGTAACATCGATCCGACTTAACTTACAGAGACGCAAGCCGAATTGTATTACAACAGTTCAGTGGTTTTCGAATGAATACAAGTCGTTTTATCGGAGAGCTGCCCACAGTGATAAGAACTGTCTCGCGTCCCCTGCAGCTCGTTGGCCCGCGGTGCTACGGCACTCGGCCAAAAGTGTGTGGACACCTGAACTGAAAACACAAAAACCCACAAATCTTCTGCTATAACAGCCTCCGCTTCATAGATAATGGAACCTGGCTGCAGGGAGTCGTCCAGTTGTGCTCCCGTATCACCGGCTTACATCAGGCATCTCTGCTTTAAAATGTCTAGAAAAAAAAGAAGCTTAGACATCCGTGATTGCACTCAAGGTAACGACGCGTTTCATTTGATCTCCTGTTGCTATAACGTCTGGGAGCGAGCCGGAGAGCGAGAGAGGAGAGTCAGCGAATGAGACTCGACGTGAATGAATTAAAGCTCGTCAGCGCACATTTCTGCCTGAGTCATGGCGGCGGCCGCGATCGTTATACAATGAAGACGGCGTCTCCCGTGATCCCGTAATACTTCCGTCTTTTGATTGAGAGATCGCTAGCGGAAGACGTGACAAACCGTCTGCTTCAGGCGCTGATGTTTCAGTGAGTCACACAGCTGCACAGGTTAAAGTAGAAACACAAGAATTCTCTAAAAATTTATCAGTTGAAGGTCCTATTTGAAAGAAAAGTCGATTTTTGACAAAAAAATCATCTTTTCTAACATACAGCATCTCCTAAGGTCTCGCTCGGATAGGACGCCATCCTATCTTATCTTATCTTATCTTACCCTATTTGCTATAGGTGAGACCGCATAATCTCACAAATGACCTCTGAGGTCCTGGTCTGGATAGGATGGCGTCCGGGTTCGGAGTCAGACAGCTGTCCACCGTGTAGGGACGCTAGTTTTTGCCAACAAGGGGGACGGCGTCGCCCCTCGTCCCTCCTGAGATAAACTACTTGACGACATGTTTCTGATCACTTTAGGTTCTTTGCAGAGTCGCATTAATTATGATGCGTAACCAATCAGATTGTCGTGTTTAAATTCACTGATTCCGATAATCCAAACGACTGGAAAGTCCGATAACCGGTCCGTCCTCGTTACGTACCTCTTGCACTCGTCCTCAGTTCTTTAGGTTTGGGTTTCAACATGTTCCCGTCCTTCATGACAGAAGTGATGCTGCTGGTTTTGTGAGTATGCTGTTATGGAGATGGCCCGTTTAGTTTCTCCTCTGGCTCTCTGGGGAGCGTCGGAGGTATCCCAGAAGTCTGTGCAGAGTTAGCGCGTCGCAACAAGTCCCCCGGGTGCTCATTACGGAAAATGTTGCTCTATGAAACGAGGGTCTAAACTCCTAAAACACACACACACACACACACACAAAACCAGATTTAAACAGGAGTTTTCTCTGTCTCACACGCTTCAATCACATTGTTCACGGCCGCGCTCAGTCGAGGGGTCAAGTAGCGGGAATTTATTCATTTTCTTTTTTAGCATATGGAGTCCAATTTTGAGCTCTTGCATAATCATAATGGGGAGCACAGATCAACCAGATTTGTAGAATAATGTTTGAAGGCACCGGAATGTAACTGGAATCTCACTTTTATGTACCTGCTTTTTTGTTATCCACAGCCGTTTTTCCCAGTGCTTAATATTGTTACAGGCGCATTGTTATTAATACACCTTATCATGAATTATAAGACACTCTCAGCCACCGCGCTGCTTTTAGACTTAACTCTTTTTCTAAGCAGCCAACGCGTCGATCCGTCCGCCTGCAACACTCCAGTTTTTTAATGCCTTTCTCTGGCATCTTCAGATACGCACGTTTTCCCACCTCGCTTCCCGGCTGACTTTTTTTGTTATTTCTGTTATTTTGTGGCACAATTATGCAACAAAGAAGAAAACGTCAGATACTTAAGCTGAAAACAAAAACGGTTTGAATCAGGTGGCTCCTCGACTGAAGATCTGAATCATCAGGATTTAGCGGATAAGAGAAGAATGAGCAAAAAAACTAATAATACCGGTCGTTGTTTTTTTATCCGTGGACTTCAAGATGCTCACAAGTTATAATCCCGTGCAACACTGGAAAGCATAATTCCTCCAAACAAAGACGCTCGTTTTGCAACTTCATCATTTATCTGCACGTGGTGACTTCACACAGAAATGCCACTGAATTGTTATTTCACTGTTAGCAAACAATGAAATGCTTTAAAAACTATTTATTAAGCAACTAATGCCTATAAAGCTTTCAATTTAAATTTAATTTCAAGTTTTTTCAGGAAACATATTTAAATTTGCTAAAGATGGTTATTATAAAGTGTCGCCTGGGAATGAAACTTTACTAGAAACTAGAGAAACACAACACAAAATATAGTATCATGCAGTACAAGTACGTCAGGATTGGGTACTTATAAGTACTTTGTTTATTTCTACTATTAAAGCACTCCAGTGTTTAGTAAAGACGAATACTCTGTGTCGGCCGGTCGGTCAGTCAGTGGTATCACGTCCGTCGCTGCTCCGCTCTCGCAGTTTCTTGACGAGTGCGATTCGATTCAGGCGCTCTGCGAGTCTCCGGAGGTAGACTTGAAGTGTGTGATGAGGAGGGTGAGGAAGAAGAAGAAGGCACAGACGGAGGGTGGGATGAACGAGGCGACGGAGAGGAGAAACAGCGAAGGTGAGAGAAACGGAGAGAGAGAGGCGGGTGGCAGACAGTTCCCGCGGCACCCTTGGGTGGCGTTTTGGCTTGCGCGAGATGAGTAATGGCCTCTGACGTGCGTGTCTCTCTTGTCTCGTCCTCCATCCGTTTCATCATTACATGCCATCAATCTCCCCGTCTCTCAATCTCCCTGTCAGCTCCCTCTGTTCCCCTTCCTCTTCCCTCCTTCTTCTTCTTCTTCTTCCTCCTCCCCCTCTCTTCTGTTTCCTCTTTAACCCAGACGGGCTGATTCGACATCGTCTGCAGACTCCTCGGGGGTGTTTAACTCCTCGCCGCCACTTCTTCTTCTTCTTCTTCCTCCTCTTCCTCTCTCTTGTGCTGAAGCATCGCTCTGTTTCTCACCTGAGCCCCAGTTTAATTTCGCTGAGAGAGCCGGCGCTCACGCACTCGTGCACACACACACTCAATCATTCGCTCGACACTCAAACCAACACGAACGCACACACACGCACACACTCAAAAGGAGCTGTCAAGAGTAATGGTGTTTAGTGTAATTTACTGTACCGCCGTTGTAGCCTCTGCTTCCTCAATAGGAATCATTATAGAGATTACATAATGGGGGTAATTTTTCTTCTGCCGTATACGGCGCTGTGATGGCAGGACGGAGTGTTTGGGCGGCAGGAGGAACCCTGTTAGCTGCAGCCGAGCAGTAAATGGGTCCGGAGCAGCCGCGGCTAAATCAGCGCCCGTTAGCCTCCCTCCCCCTCTCTCTCTTCAAAATCCATGCCTATTACTCTTAACAAACCAGAATGGATCCGGGTGTATTGATCTGTTGGAGAGGGAATGCTCTCTTTGTTCAAACACACACACACAGAAAAGTGAGAACAGCAGTTCACGTGTCGATGCTTGAAATTCGTACACTCGCGCAGGACGCGCGGCGCTCCCCCGTTACAGCCGACGTTTCCCCTCCACCCTTTGTTTTGTCTGCAGCCTTCAGCCTAAAGACCTCGTTAGAAGAGAAGCAGCGAGTTTACCCTTTAAAACAAAGCCACGGAGGATTTGTTTTAAAGGGTAACTCCACCAATTTTTTTATACACATTACGGTGTTTGTAAGTCTTTGGGATATACTACATGTGTGAGAAATGTGATATAAAGTCTTTAGCAGCTCCAGAGGAAGCTGCATGTAATCTGATTAACTGTCTCCAGTGATGTCACTCACTGGCTCAGTTGAATTGTGGGTAATGTAGTCACTATCGTAGATAAGCAAATGTACACGGTATGATAATCGTCAGTTTTTCACAGCAAGGGGAATGTTAGTGCGGAGTTTGAAGGACAATCAGATGAGGAGTTAAGTTGCATTGTGGGAAATGTAGGCTTCGTGCTCCGGTTTGAAGTCAGTGATGTCCCTCAGTGGTTGTCTTGCATTGTGGGTAATGTAGGCGCCAGGTTTTGCAATAGAACAAATAATGCGTGGAATCAGAAAAAGGTGATATCTCTGGTTCTGCTGGGTCGATTTTGATCATTTGCTTTTAAACTGTCGATCATTTCAAAACTTGCTAAATTACCCACAATGCATCGCAGCCAGTGAATGACATCACTGGAAACGAATTACATGCAGCTTCCTCTGGAGCCACACAGAAAGGCTTTATGCTACTTTCCTTTCACACGCGCAGTCGTTTCAGGAGTTTAATTTTTGGTTTTGAGGATCAGACACTCACCTCGTGTCGCTCTGAGACGTCTGGAGCTTGTTCCTTTCACGAGGGAAGGCAGCTGTCATCAGATTGGATTCACAGCAGTTGTAACAGGTTCCAGTGGAGACCCAGAGGCACCGCAAGACGTGCTATCAAACTGTAGTGGAGGAAAGAAAAAACCCACCAAATCCAACTTTATGGATGTCAGTTGAAAAGACAGCTTTGTTAAAAAACAATGAAAGTTCTTGCTTGTGCAGCATCTGGTCAACTTTGAGAGATCTTAAATGTTTTATGTGCATAAATGTTTTAGTGGACTAAAAACATCAACAGTGAACATTCGATTTTTCCTCAGTAGCAGGAGCTGAAATTCCCCATTCGTCCTCCGTCTTTAGCCTCAAAACATCACCATCATAATCTAATGCAACCACGAGATACGACTTGTTTAGACTGCGAGCGATGCCTCCAAGTGCAGCGGCACAGAAACTTCACAAACTGTCATGACAGTGATTTTCCTTGCTTGTGAAAAGTCTGTGATTCATACGATTTGTCGACTTTCCAGATAATCGTTTTCAATCACGGCTGTCGCTTCTCTTTTAAAATACAAGTATGATCCGCGGACGTGTGCAGTCTTTTTTAATGTGCATGGTTCTTTTTTTTACAGATTGACAGGAAAAAAAGTAGATTGCTAACATTTCTCACAACACATTATAAAAAAAATCTTGTTTTATATCAGGCTAGAGACGAAGAAGAAGACCTCGGTGTTTGATTGTCAAGACCTGAAAGGATAAATTCACCCAAAAATGGTTGCAGCACTCTCCTAAACAACTGAAACTAGCTTGTATGGCGTAGTTGTCGGTCTTTGGAAGCCCCTGATATCCCAAATTGATTTGACAGGAAGTTATTTACACCAATTTTCAAAGCCAAAATTATCACCGTAGCTGCTAAGCTAAAGGCGTTAGCATGCATCCCCATCTGAACTGCACGTCACGGGGTTTAAATAACATCTTTTAAATCAGTTTGGGATCTCGGGGCTGTTGGGAGAATATGGAGCACAATTTCTGTTTGTTCCAGTCAAGTTGTTTAGGAGGAAAGCTGCTGGGCTGTTTAGCATCAGGGTGAAATGTTCCTTTAAAGTCTTCTCTGTGTGTGTTGCCTTGTTTCTGGCCGATGTTTGATCGTGCAGTTTGATCCAATTAATGAACGGAAACCTCCCGAATGTAACCTGTGAAAGTCGGGTTATTAAATTTCAAATTTGGACCTTAAAAAACTCGTCAGATGTGCTTTTGGCTTGAGCAAGAATTCAATTTGGGGCTCGACAAAATAGTAATTTGGGGGATTATTACAAATTAATGTTACGCCGGAGCGCGGCGAAGTCACGATATCACTTCTGGAATGAGTAATAAATAATGTGTAACGCCGCCAAGTTCCGGTACGGCGGAGTAATTGACTCTCCTCCTTTGGTGCTCCGAGGTCATTACCTCCCCAGCTGATGATTCATGTGTTCGCTAATTGCTCTGACATCATCCATGTTGGATACACACACTGTCTCTTTAACACACACACACACACACACACACACACACACACACACGTCCTCTCTTGGCTCGGCAGCAGACGAGGCTGCCAATATTGTATTTACATTAAATGTGTGTAATTTGATAGACCCCGAGAAGAAGTTCGCTCTGGCATCGGTTGTGGCTACACAGGTGTCTAACCTTGACTCTTCACCCAGCATGGCTATTCATAGGCCATTAATTAGAGCAGGATCCTTCTAATTAACACACAGGCACACTGTCTCTGGCACACACACACACACACACACACTCTCCTTCCCCATGCACTCCACTCTCTTCACGTTTGAGTTCCGTTTAATGCGCCCTGTTTGATTTGCCCTACTAAAGTAATGAGTTTGGAAAGCAGACAAAAATTCTGAAGTGTGTTTTGGAGGAGCCTCGGGATAATTTCAAGTCCTGGGGCTGCGAGTGGAAGTACGCTCGCTTTGCTTACACCCGCACAAGCGCAGGAAATACACACTCGCGACTGTGCAGTGGCGTTTGTCTGGTGTATTATGTGTATATTTTCACAGCAGAGTGAGAGAGCGTTTGGTTTTATTTTCTGCGCATTTTAAATGTTCTTCAGAGGCGCCAGGCGAAACAAAATCAGAGATATCAGAGAAAATAACTGCTTTTTTTCCCCCCTCCCGGTAGTTTTTCATTCAGAGTGAAAGTACCGGTTGTTCTGACCTGTAAGAAACGATAGCAGCTTATTCACAATGACTCTATTTATCTGCTGTGAGGACTGTTTATTGTTTTGTTCATGATGCCAGGCAGACAGTGTTTTAGAGCAAGTCAGCTCTCAAAACTTCCCCAAAACAAGGCTGTGGGAAGAGCAAAACAAAGTCTTATCCAAGTCTCGGCTCAGTCAAAGTCGAGACCGGTTCCGATCGTGTCTCAAGTGAGTGGAGACGTGTCCGGGTTTAGTCTTCAGTCTTGAAGTGCAAAGCGAAGCTGAAGTCTTTTAAAAACAAGTCTCATGTCTTCCCAATCAGAAAGTGTGCAAGTCAAATTTCAGGTCTTTGAAAAGAAGTCGGAAGTCAGATGTGACCAAAAAACTCAAATCAGGAGTCAGTCAGGAGTCAAACCTCGAGTCAGTCAAGACTCGTCCAAGTCGTGAAGTCTGAATCAAGTCACAAGTCTCGTCAAAACAAGTCGTACCCAAGTCTCAAGTCAATCAGGACCACTTTAAGCACAAGCGGAGACGCCCTGCGAGTCAAGTCTCAAGTCTTTAGTCGGTTATGGAAGTGCACATCAATGCTCATGTCTTCTCTTAACAAGTCCAAGTCAAGTCTCGAGTCAGTTGTAGTCAAAACCAGTTCAGGTCGAGTTTTAAGCAACTGGAGACATGTCCGAGTCAAGTCTTAAGTCTTATCGGCAATTGAAGTGCAAAGCAAAGCTTGAGTCTTGCAAAAACAAGTCCGACTCAAGTCTCAAGTCAATCAGGATGACTCTAAATCAAGTCTCAGGTTAACTTAGACCCCATACCATGCGAGTCAAGTCTCGAGTCTTAAGCCGGTTATGGAAGTGCACAACAAAGCTCATGTCTTCTAAAAACAAGTCGCGAGTCAAGTCTGGTCAGGTCTCAAGTTATCGAGGACGGGTCTCCAAGTCCAAAAGAAATACTGAATCTTGTCAAAACAAGTCTGGCATCAAATCTCAAGTCTTGTTAAGGCAAGTCAGCAATGGGAAGTGAAAGACTTGAGTTTTGTTGAAGTCTAGTCGTTATAAATCAAAGTTTCAAATTCTCGAGTCTCATCAAAACAGGAAGTTCAGGTCAGGATACAAGTCGTTAGCAGCGTTAATTTCCAATTCCAGTTGTTCTCTGATTCTGCCATTTATAACTTGAGACTTTTATTATTTTTGCTTCCAAATGACACGTTACAGGAGTCAAATCTTAAGTCGAGCCTCGAGTCGTCGTTAATGTGAATCTCCAGCTCCGCGTGGATCCAGTGTGACGATATACGTGCTCGCTGAAGTGTGACCGATTCCTAAATGTAGCCATCAGCAGGTGAAGATTAGAAGTTTAACCTGTAAACAACGTTTTCAGAGTAGATTAACAGACAGAAAACAGATTTGCCCGAGCTGTTTAACAGGTAAAAGCAGCTTATTCAGAAGGAAAAAAAGAAGATAAAGACAGCTTCCACAGAATTAAGAGATAAAGAAGAGTGCAGTAGATTAGGCCTAATAAAACAGAGCAGCGTTTATCCTGCACTGCCAAATCTTGCTGTCTAAACAATAACAGCTGTGACTGTGGAGCTCACAAATAGCACCGCAGCATTTTTTTTTTTTTCGCAATTTCCCCCCTCGTGCCAAAAATATTTGCCAGTTACATTACGAGCACTTAGGAGCTGGAACGGCGCCGCTGCACGCTTTCCTCGCGTGGTTAACACGAAAACTAGATTAGCACTTGTCATGCGAGGTATCGTCGATCCGCCCGAACTGTTGCGTCACGTGAAAAGTAATAAATTCCAGAATCTCAAACACAGGAGTAGGAAAAAAGTTGAGCGAGAGAAAACAAATGATGTATTTGGCGAGGACTGATCCAGGCCAGAGGGAGGCTGAGCTGTGGAGGGAAATGGGATGCAGATGAGCCCTCCTCCTCCTCCTCGTCCTCCTCGTCTTCGTCTTCTTCGTCCTCGTCAGCATTCAAAACTCATCCTGAACCAATATGCGGTGTCAGTTAGCCTGCAGGAAAGAGGGAGAGACGGACAAACAAGGATGAAGTGAGAAAAAAAGCAGATGATGGGCGAGAGAGAGCTGAAGAGAGAGTAGCGGGAGGGAGGGAGGGAGGGAGACGGAGAGAGATGGTTCATTAAACATTTAGAGGGATGGAGAGCAGACAGGCCTCTCCATTTCGCTCCTCTTACTGTTCAGGAGATGGGAGACTGCATGTAGTTCTGGCTGCGCGACCGAAATACACCGCAGTGAGTGCGTTACTGTGTGTTTGTGTTGTGTGTGTGTCGATGCTCAAATCCCCGCGTGTCCCCACAGGTCTAGATAATGGCTTGGAAATGTAACAGCACGACCCTTAATATAGCAACCCCCGGTCATGCTGTAACACCGCGCTTAATCCCTATATCACAACACACACACACACACACACACACATCCAAAGACAAACACAGCAGAGTAATGCAATTCCAAGGTTAGCCAAAGGAATTACACGTTAGCCGAGCTTTACCCGGAGTGTATCCACCTCTCCATATAAACTGGAGTGTATTTACCCTTGTACACGCCTCTGTGTATTGTCCCATTTAGCATGGTTCCCACTCATGCATCCTAATGGCCCCAGAGAGCCGGGGAGCCTCTGCTGTCTGTTATTAGCGAGCAGCACAGATCAATGGGCTCTGGGACCGCAGCGCTAGCCTGTTAGCGTGTCCCCCATTCAGACCCACTGAGCCGTGGCTAACGCCGCAGCTAAAAGTGTTTGCTAGAATAAAGTCGGCAAAGTGGGGAGGCGCACCTGCACCCGCCCCGACGTGAGCCTGAGCTCTGCAGACCGTGGACGAGAGATGAGGAAGGAGTCTGTGATGTGGCTGATGGGTGTTACATATATATTTCCTGGCGTACCTCGAGTGAACCGTGAGGATGCTTTTTGAGTTCGTTCCCTGTTGCCACCGCGACACAAAGGAGGTGAAAGGAAATTCATTTGTTGTGCTCAATGCATTTAAAACTCGCACTCAAACGAAAATTAACAGCATCCTTTTAGAGGCAGTGTCCCTGATAATCCTCCACACCTCCATAGTGACTTTTTGTTCCGCAGAATGCATTTTCAATGAGTGTCAGAAAATAAAAGCTATTTGTATGGCTGGATACAGATACAAGGCAATCGGAGAAGAAGGGAAAAAAATGCTTTATGTATTTGGTTTGAACCTGCATGAATCAATATTTTTAATACCAGCATTGAGCTTTGAAACTTTTGAAGAATTCTTATCGAACTCCGAAGTTTCACAGAAGTTTACAGCCTCTTTTAGACCAATGTTTTGGGGTTTTGAGGCCGTAATGATTTAAGGCTCAACACCCACATCGACCTCATTGCAAGATGGTGAACATAACGGAGCGTGCAGCAGCTAGAAAGCCTCATTTCGGGTTTGGAGGCACACTTGTCACAGGGTTCAGGCTCCACCACATCAACCCCATTGCCGTGTGGGCAACATATTAAGTGTTCAGCAGCTAAAGAACCTTGTTTTGGGGTTTTTTAGTCAAATTTGCAGTTGGGTTCAGGCTCAGCATCAACCCTATCGTCACATGATCAACATAGTGAGCGTTCAGCAGCTAAAGTACCTTGTTTGAGATTTTAAGGCACATTCACAGTAGCGTTCAGTCTCACCAACATCAACCCCAGAGCCTAGTTTTGAGGTTTTTGATGCGCTTTTGCAGTCGGGTTCAGGCTCAAGATCAACCTCAACCTTTGTTGCCATCAACCCAAAATGAGGCTCTTAAGTTGCCATGTTCGCCAGCTAACAAGCCTCATTTTGGGTTTTGAGGCACATCTGTCACAGGGTTCAGGCTCCACCACATCAGCTCCCTTATCACATGGCGAACTTAGTGAGCGTTCAGCAGCTAAAGAACCTTGTTTTGGGTTTTTTGAGGCAAATTTGCAGTCGGGTATCAGGCTCAACAACCACCCCATTGTCAATCGGTCAACATAATGTGCGTTTAGCAGCTAAAGAACCTTGTAGTTTTAATGCACATTTGCAGTAGCGTTCAGTCTCACCAACATCAACCCCAGAGCCTAGTTTTGGGTTTTTTGAGGTACATTTGCAGTCGGTTTCAGGCTCAACAACCTTAGCCAGTACTTAGCGAGTGTTCAGCAGCTAAAGAGCCTCATTTTGGGTTTTGAGGAACATTTTGTCGTAGGGTTCAGGCTCCCCAACATCTACCCCATTGCCATGTGGTGAACTTAGCGAGTGTTCAGCAGCTAAAGAGCCTCGTTTTGGGTTTTTTGAGGTACATTTGCTGTGTGGTTCATTCTCAGCACCGACATTATCCCCATCGCTAGCTGGTGAACATAGAGGAGCGTTCAGCAGCTAAAGAGCTTCTCAGGAGTTGGTAGAAACCGAAGCAGATCTTTAAGAAGAGTTAATATTGATCTAAAGTCGTTTATAACGTTGCTACATGTCTGTTGGAAATGGTGGTGGCTGTCATCTTGCCTTCAGGTGTTTCTGCCCTCAGACTGGATATTGAGTCGTCACTGAGTCATTCATCCGTTATGATGGCTATTATGCAGTTTCCTTTACGGCGTAACTATCGCAGAATTGTTCATTACTGTACTGATTGTGTAACGGGGGCGACCGCTGAATTGTTAGAATAAAGCATTTTGTTTGAATTCTTCTCGAAATGTGGACTAAAAAGTGTTTTATAATTATAATTAGGATCATCATCGTGCGGGAAAATGGTATTATTATGCCTTCAGTGTGACTGTCTCTTGACAGCCTAACTGCTTATTCAGGGGCTTTTTTTTCCAACTCGTGACATGAATACAGTTCTGTGAAAAGGTGCTGATTTGGAAACAAGACAGGAAAAAGAATCAGTAATCACCATTACAGTAAGAAACTGAACATCAGCCCAGACTGTCAGCTCGCTACAGTAGAGAAAATGTCATTTTTGGCCTTACAGAGAAAAAAAACCTAACCTGTGTTGATCTGACAGTGTTTACATGCTGGGCTGTATGCATGCACACACACACATGTGCACACACTCACATGCATAATCAGGCGATCCCTCTCTACTCTCTCCACTCCATCAGCATATGTCAGCATATGGCTCCCTCCGCTGAGAGACTGTTGAACAGACTGATCCAGGGTTGATGTTGCTCTGGAGGTCCTGACCTGGGACGGAGGGCAAGAAAGGGAAGGAAGGGACAGGAAAAAGAGGGAAATAGGGAAGGGAAGGGAGGGAAGAGGAAGAGGAAGGAAGGGAAAGGAAAGGAAAGGAAAGGAAAGGAAGAGAAGGGAAAGTGAAGGAAAGGAAGGGAATGGAAAGGAAAGCAAGTGAAAGGATGACAAGGAAAGGAAAGGAAAGGAAAGGAAAGGAAAGGAAGTAAAAGGACAAGAAGAAGAGGAAAGGAAAAGAAGGAAGGAAAGGAAAGGAAATGAAGTGAAAGGACAAGAAGGAAAGGAAAGGAAAGGAAGTAAAAGGACAAGAAGAGAAAGAAATGAAAAGAAAGGAAGAGAAGGGAAAGTGAAGGAAAGGAAGGGAATGGAAAGGAAAGCAAGTGAAAGGATGAGAAGGAAAGGAATGGAAGAAAAGGGAAAGGAAAGTTAGAGAAGGGAAAGGAAAGGAAAGGAAGTGAAAGGACGAAGAGGAAAGGAAAGGAAAGGAAAGGAAAGAGGAAGCTTTTTCTGAAGACAGCTGTCAGCCTGAACTCCTCCGGCTGACCGGCCTGATGCCATCATCTGGATTGTTGGACTGTCAGGCTCGGCACACACTCTTCAACTACTCGAGTGTGCAAGTGAAACGAAACATACAACCACCATTGAGCCATCTGTTCCAGTGCTAATTGGTATGCATGACATTGTTTTTCCAACCCATAAAACCTAATGAAAATGAACACCCCACCCGCCCTAATATCCCTTAATGCCCCACCCCCATCTCTCCTCCCTGCACAACCATTACAGGCGTAATTACACTGTAGTGGGCATTAGCAGCCCCTCTTCTAGGAGCACTTCTGGTCCAAAAAGATTGGAGATGTCCTGCAGCTCTCAGAATCAGAGATCTGTCAGCCTTCTGAGATCCAAAGCCCTCCCAACCCCCCTATAAACTTGGCCGAGAGTGTGAATTGTTGTAATTTTATGGAGTAGAGCTATTGGAAACACAGGGCTGCAATGTGCGAGTGATTTCCTCCTTCACGCTGATGGCACGCTTAAGGAATCAAGACAAGCAGAGAGGCACAGGGAGAAAAGGGAGGAAGGGGTATAATGAGGCGAAGGAGGCGATGAATATTAACAACGTGAACGTCACAGAGTTAAAGGTGGAGACGTTATTAATTAACAAGTTGTGTCGTGAAATACAAAGCGAGAGGATGAAATTCTATGAAATCAGTTTTCAGGATATTTACTTTATAAATCTGTATCGAACGTGTGGTTTCGTGGACTTTTGTCGTCCCAACTTCCTTGAATTTAAGATTTGAGACTTGGCCAGGACCTGAAACTTGAGTTGAGACTTCTTGGACTTGCATTTTGACGTTGGCTTTAGAATTGAATCCATACTTACGGAAAGACTTGACTTGATCTCGATTGACTTGGCTTCTTGGACTTGAGATTTGACATCAGATTGAATA
Organism: Diplodus puntazzo; assembly: GCA_963678695.2. Taxonomy (NCBI): domain Eukaryota; kingdom Metazoa; phylum Chordata; class Actinopteri; order Spariformes; family Sparidae; genus Diplodus; species Diplodus puntazzo. The sequence goes on from OZ023177.1 coordinate 21,604,138, forward strand.
TTGGACAAAACTTGTCACTTGTTCTGACCCGACTTGTACAAGTTTTTGACTGACTGGAGAGCTGGCTTGGCCCTTATGTTTGACCAAACTTCAGACCTGGACTTGCCCTCAAGGACCTGAAACTCGACCTAGCAGTTGAATTGTTTGATTCGACTTGAACTTGCCTTAAACTTGACCTCAAGGACTTGAAAATCACCAAAAGAGACTTTTCACTGCTGACTTGAGCTTGTCTTAACTTGCGACTAGACTTGAAACTGTTTTGTTGACAAGACTTTAGATTTTGACCTCGAGTTGCCATCAAAGACTTTAGGAGACCTGACTTGGATTTCTTGCCCTCAAGAACCTTTTGACTTGACTTTCAATTTGAACACCTGAGGCTTGACTTGGAACTTTGTTGATGGACTGGTGACATAATTTTACACTTTTACTTACTAGGACTTGTCCTGACGCTGGACTTGACACTGACCAAATTCTGACCTCAACAACTTAAAACTGGACTTGACACTTGAATTGTTTGATCAGTTTTGAAACTTGACATCATCTTCCCCAAATAGCAGCTCTTGTGATCACCAAGAGTTTGAATTTTGGTTGGTAATGTTCTATAAAATGATTCATACATATTCGATGTCCCAGGACGATGCTGAATAGTAGGGAAACGAGGGATGAAGAGGAGAAAAAGAGAGAAGATGGACTTGGCAAAGCTTTGCTTCGTCCACATGAATCACAGCACGGAAACGCTGGACGGCAGCCCGGGTCGCTCGGTGCAGTTTGTCTGTGTGCCACATTGAAAGATGTGTTGTGCGTGTGGACAAAATAACCACAGTTGTATCTAAAAGCAAAACCGAGGTCAAACACGCTCAATTGCAACCACCGTGAAATGATCTACGAGGGAAATTACAGTACGAGCGAGAGCTTGCAGATGCGTCCTCGTGGAGAAAAGCAGCTCCTCGGTTCTTCGGGTTTATTCTCGTCCCGCGTCGCATGAACGCACAAAACGCTGCCCTCCCGTTGCCAGCCGATAAGTAGCTTTCTTCCGGCTGTCTTGTCTCCATCGTGTTCAACTTCACCTCTTTCTCTTTGCTCTCCACTCGACCACCCCTCTGAGGTCGTTTGTGTGTCGAGAGCAGTAATGGTGGTTTATTAAAGTGTCAGGGGAGGACACAGCCTGTCCTCGCCACGGGAACACGCCGAGCGACCTCGGGAGAACAGGACCATTTTGGCAACACGCGTGCTGTTTCCATGTTTTTCATTCCCTGCCGTCATGTATGAAAACAGCAGCGGCGGCGCCAAATGCTAATTGAGGAGATATCTGGGCTTTTGTAACCTTTGTGCTGTAAATGGCACACAGGTTTGCTTACAATGGGACGTAATCGCGCCGAGGCCAGCACAGCAAATACACTCGGGTCGTTAAATCAGTGGTGTTTTGTCGCTGGCTGCCTTTTTCTTTCCCCTCTCTGTCGCTCTGTCTCTTTGTCTCTCTGCTCTGCCCTTATTACGCCATTTTCTATCTCTGCCCTGTGGTTTTCTGCTCAGTCGTCCCCTTTAGAGGTGTCACGACCGATGTGCGTGAACACACCGGGGGGATTGATTGTTCAAGCCGGGCACAGCGGTGGAGGTGTTGTACACGTCGTACAGGTACACAACATCAAGGATTTACTGTAAAACACACAGTGAGCGGATGCTCTCCGGGCCCTGGTGACTTGTTTTTTTGGACCGCCGTCCCAAATCTGAGCCGGTTGCATTGAAGCCGTACCCATCTGATACGGTCCCACATCCGTTCTTTCTTCTGTCAGTTGGATCGGGCATTGTTGGCCCGCTTTGTGGAGAAGCATTAGTCAAATGGGCCATCATCCCCGTCGGCGAGTCAGATGATGACTTTTGGCAGAGCGGCGGCCGCAGCGCCATGCCAGACAATCAGAGCCGCTGCCATTTCATCACACGGTCGCACGCGGACGCACGGCCACGCACGCACGCACGCAGACTCACACCACAAACAAGCTGTTTCTCATTAAAAGCCGGCAAACATAACGGATACGAGTACGAGGGAGAGACGGGGGGGTGACGGAGCAGGAAGAGACGGGGGGAGATGAAGAGATAAGAGAGTTAAAAAAAAAAAAAAAATGGTCACACACCACAAAAATCTGACAGTCGGGAGGGTTGAGAGTGCGATGCCATCCTACGAGACACCCGCACATCACCCAGAAACCCCAGCTACCTTTACCTCTTGCCCCCCCCCCCACCCTTTTTTCGACACTCCTGTTCCCATAGCAACACGATGCAGGCGGGGAGGCGGTGGGTGAAGACGAGAGGAAGTGTGCTGAAGATTAGGGAGGATTTTTGCTGCCGCTGCTGCCTGGATTTGACCAATCTGGTGTTGAGGCTTTACGATGCTCTAATTCCTTCCCCCCCTCCTCTTTTCCTTCCCTCTATCACGTGCACACACACACACACACACACACACACACACGCAGAGCGACTCCAGGTCAGGCCGACGCGAGGCTAGAAAGCATAATTTTTTTTTCTTAGGGAGATAATTCGAGGAAGTGCAGGGAGCAGGTTTTTCCAGGTCACAGTGTTTAGTAAGAATTTTTCCCTCCTGTGGGAATATTTGCATCACCTCCGTCTACAGGTTTGTAATCTCAGCGAGCAGAAGTGAGTGTTATTCGCTTTGCTCGTTCACACCCACCGGAGGACGAACACCATCGATTCCTCCGACCTCCTGACCCTTTCCTACAGCGCCACCATTAAACGATTTTCCAATGAGACAATCTCCTTATTCCCTCGTTGTGTTGTGTGCATTCATGTGCCATACAGACAGAAAACGATTGATTTCCGGTGACCAGATCACATTTGGCCGTTTATTCGTTTATCGGAGGCTGAAGGAAAAAACATTTCATCGTACAGGGTCAGTAAAAGATCCTTTGAAGAGGAAATACGTAAGTGAGAGTCTGTTTGCTTACGGCTGTTGGAAGTGTTTTCATAAAGATCACGGGAATCATTTTCTTATTCTGCTGAATGCTTTGTAGATTAATCAATCAGTCGTTAAGTCTCCTTTTGTTACTTGTAACAACTAATTCATCAACAATTGTTATTAATTCTCAGACGATCAATTTTCCCGTGAACTGACGTAACAATTGTTCCAGTTTCAGTTTTATTTCTGATTATTTTCAGATACACAAACATATTTTCGCTATAAAATGTCAGAAAGTGCTGAAATAAATACATTTAGGAGTTCTGTAGTTCGGGTATAATGTGGATATAAATGCTTTAATTACTCTGCAGGATTTCCTCCTACTAATTAAAATAAAACAGCTAACAGCTACAAATAACGTAATATCAATAACGTACAATCAGCCAACTTCAAACTTATTGTTGATCGAAGAAAAATAAAGAGATCATCGGAGGATATTTTGCAAAATGTGATACAGATAGTGAACAAAACACGCCGTTCATATATTAATAGAAATATATTATAACACCACAAATAATAAAAAAAAATCAATTCAATTTTAGTCCAAATTTAATCACAGACATTTATTCTAAACCTTTCAAAGGTTTTGTTCTGTCGCTGTAGATTCATCTGTAATCTTAATAATTACATTTCTGATCAGTCGACCGATGCATTAGTCTGTAATTATTTCTAATTGATGAATTGACAGATATCAGCTCGTCAGACAGACTCCTGTGTTAATGTTTGTCACACTGACTGATGTTCTTTAGAGGTGAATTTAAACCACCGGCTGCCTGACGGTCAATAAAACAATCCAGAAATAATGTGAAACTTTATGACGCGCAGATGAAAAAGTTGAAGGAACTTAAAAGAACTCGCACAAGCGTTTCTTTACGGGTGGATGTGCAGCTGTAGATCTCCTCCTCGGCGGGTCAGAGTGCGACTCGCTCAGAGTGGATCTCCCCCTCTTCCTCCTCCTCTTCATCGTGTGATGCTGTTCTCCACCTTGTTGTTCCTTCTTGGCGCTCTGTTGTACGTGAAGAGCGCGTCTGCTGCGTCCGTGTGGTCGGAGGAGGCGCGGTGACTAACTCTCTCTTTTCTGCAGCTTCAGTCTCTCACTGCAGACCGCGGAGGGAGATCAGATCTGTGCCATCATCATCATCATCATCATCAGCAAAACCTCGCTGCTTTAAATTAAGTTGAGAGACCTTCAGCTTGAATGGAGACGCAAGTGAATCGCTCAGATGCCACTTATTCAATGCAGGATCTTCCTTTGAGCTCTCAGTTATTCATATATATATATAAATCCCGTTAAATATCCGTGTATTCAGACGGAGCAGACCTGTTTAAAACCAGTCTGGATGTGTGTTTCCTGCTGCGACACACACACACACACACACACACACACACACACACACACACATATACACATCCACTTTATGGTGACACTATTCACAACAAGGTCCTCTTGAGATGAGAGCTGAATGTTTACAGTGGTGATGAAATGGAACTTAGCAGCTGGTTGATCTCTCCGATGAGTGAATAAAAACTAAAAGATGATGAAAGATGAGATTGAGATTTAATCAAATACGAACGGCTCCGAATCTGCTGATTAAAATAGAGACGTTTTGAATCTTTTTAGCTTCCAAGTGACTTAAATTCTAAAAACTAAGAAATGTAAAGATTTAGCTGAAGTTTTATCATTTGAAATCAGTTTTTTATTAGATGTCGGTCGATTAAACTTCATTTGAAATTCAGCTAAATGAAACATGTTTTTCTTTTGTTCTAACAAAATAACAAAAACATAATTTTTGCACGTTTTGGTCGTTTGTTGGTCCAGATGTTGTAATATATTGAAACAAACATTAAATAGATCTCAGATTTCTGTATGTAAAGGTGTAGCTACGCATCTACACGAGTCTGGAGGTTCATTCTCGACCTTGTGCCGAGAGACACGGAGGCCCTGAGGTGCAAATCACGACGTCAGGTAGAAAAAAAGACAACAACAACAAATCAATCAAAGGAGAAAACACAAAAACATGACAACAAGATGGTCAGACTGTGGATCCATTCAGTCAGCAGAGATTCTTGTCAGGAGAACAATCCTCCTTTGAGAAGTTAATGTCCTTGTGTTTTCTCTTCTGATAATTAGATTTGATTCAGTTGTTGTATTTTTGTGATTTGCGCCTCGCCGTATAGATATCTAAATATGTTTTACAGACAGCAGGGAAACAGAAAAGAGAGTTTTTCTCGTGTTGAACAAGGTTTTACATCGTCCCTTATTTTCTGTTCGGTTTTTCTTCACGTATCAAGACGTCTTTATGTGCCACATATTCCAACGCTGCAACAGCAGCAGCAGCTTCAGTAATCCGACGAGGCGGCTTTTATTTCTGTGGAATCAGTTTGGACTCCTCTGGTGTCGACATGAGAAATGAGCAGAATGAGACTCTGTGTGTGTGTGTCGTGCATCAGTGTGTTTTATCCTTCCTGCTGTGTGTATGTACAGTAAATGTGTACGACGCTGTAGGTGTGTGTGTGTGTGTGTGTGTGTGTGTGTGTGTGTGTCTCCTCTCATTAGCGGGCGGCGGCGTGCGGTAGCTCGTTAGCGCCGAGCTAGCTGAGCGTCGGGGCACCGGTGCAGCTTCATTAGCTACTGTGACATTTATGTGATCGTTTTCTCCTGCGTCTCGCATGTGCCGCCACGTCTCCATGGCGACCACAAACGTGTACACACACACACACACACACACATAAAGACAAGTCCTCCTACAGACCCGGTTCCTTCAGCTGGTCACGGTTATTCACAGCTGACCTCGCTCCCGCAGCACAGAGACGCTGGTTAATGAATCTCTGAAACGTGCCGTGTGGAGTCGCGGCGGCGTGGCTGTCGTCCCAGTCCTGCAGCCGCGGTGGGCGGATTATTGCTTATTGTAAAGTTCAAGTGAATCACGGGGCAATATCACACACTCCCCTCGTTTTGGCGCCGAAACAGGAGGCCCCCAGGAGCCAGTTTACCTCGCCGTAACTCGGTTAGGGGACGACGACGAAGCAGCAGCTCCAAATGAATCAGTCGATACGGCACGCCACTCATTTAGTTTGAGTCACTAATCCGCCTGAGCGCCGCGCCGATGACAAAATCAGTTACAGAGGCTGGATTCAGGGGGAATGAAGCACGCCTCTTATGGTGTGTTGTGGCGAAGTTGCTAATCTTGTTTACAGTTTGACACAGCAGCAGAAAACATTCAGGACTATGAAATGAATTGTGTGTGTGTGTGTGTTTGTGTGTGTGTGTCTGGGTGTATTCGGGCGCTGCCTCCTGCCTGTAAGTGGGGTTGTGCTTATCGTTTTTGGAGGAGAGGAGCCCATCTTAAGCCCCTGGAAACTTGGCTTGCACAGTAATTCTCCGTCGCATTAAAATATTCATAACTAAATAAGCAGCGAAGTTACATTCATACACATTTAGGTGGTTTTTCTTTATGAAGGGTTTAGCATCCAGAAACATGACATCGCAGTTTTAGATTTTGAGTCTCGCCCACCTTAAAGCAGAGAGAAGACATCAAAAAAAGTCATTTCTTTGTTGGTTTTACTTTTCAGGCTTTAATGTGACGTGACAAAAACACAAACATCGTGTCCCGAGTCAGCAAAAATGACCCGTTTTCACTCACAGCGGGTCAAATACAGCAGCCCGAACTCCCTGAACGTCACTTCTGTACGTGCTAGTCGTGTAAAGAGTGAGACAAAGTCAGAGTCGTGGATGAGAACGTGTTGGACCGACCCGAGCCTGAACACCGAGCAGGACGTACGTCTACTTTGGGCGCCTTTTCCCAGATTGATTGCAGATTAGAACCCTCCAGTTTTATAAGTTATAGAAAATAACATTAATATCTTTTCTCCTTATTTTATTACCTTTGCAACACTTTAGATGCATCTCACAACTGCCTCCAACTTCCTGGTTTGTAACCCCCGATATCACTCCCGATATTGTGTGTGTGTGTGTGTGTGTGTGTGTGTGTGTGTGTGTGTGTGTGTGTGTGTGTGTGTGTGTGTCCTTCTGTTTGGGCACGTTCCTCGTTTTCTGCCCGTTTGTCTCTGCGTGACAGTGAAAGTGTCAGAATCTGTCAGACTGTGTACGCGTGAGGATATGTGACCGTCCAGGTCTGCGTGAGTGTGCGTTAACATGTCGGTGTGGCGAGTGTGTGTGTGTGTGTGTGTGTGAGAGAGAGAGAGAGAGTGTTTAGCTGACCTTGGTCGCCCCGCTCCCTCGGGGGGGAACTGATGTTTCTCACTCTGCTTGTCAACAAGATTAGTTCCCCTGTGGGACCGTTACACACCCTGCAAACATGCTGCCAATGAGAAGAAGTGTGCGACAGCTCGGCCCCTCCGCGAACCCACCGAAGTGTGTGTGTGTGTGTGTGTGTGTGAGAGGCGTTCGGCGGCGTGTGTGTGTGCGTGCTGCGATCGAGGGGTTAAGGGAGTCAGAGAGGATGTGTGTTTTAGAGCAGAAACAGAAGGGAGAAACAGCAGGGGGATCAACGCAGCCAGCCTCAACTGTAGCCCCCGTGTGTGTGTGTGTGTGTGTGTGTGTGTGTGTGTGTGTGTGTGTGTGTGTGTGTGTGTGAGATATGTGTGTACGTATGTGCGTACGTGAGCCTGGTTCTCTCAGAGAACCCATGCTGAGCTCTGAGCTGTGCTTACTCCTGGACCTGGCTCATCTGCATCCATCTCCAGCTCTCTCTCTCTCTCTCTCGTTCTCATTCTCGTCTGCCTCGCTCGTCCTCTCCGTCTTCCTCCTTCCAGCTGTGAACAAGGCGAACAGAGAGGATAGCAGGAAGCTCGTCGCTCTGACTGCTCACTCTTCACCTGTTGGAGGCGGAGCTCGTTTTTCCTCAGGTCGATTCCGTCTACCTGTAACATCCAACATGTGATCTGAGCCCCAGAGAACCAGCACTGACACTTTCAGCTCATCGTTTTGGTTTTTACGTCCTACAGTATTTGCAATATTTGGCTCATCGCTCTCGTAAACCTCTGATTGTAGCTTCTCTCTGTTCAAACCTCAACTATATGACGACCTGCCGTAAGTTTTAAATCATCTCTTTCTCTAGCAACTCGGCGGCGACTTTGAGCGATTTTTTTGGAGCTACTTTTGATATTGAACAGATTTGGCACCGCTGTGCGCGCCACCAGCCAAGCAGTATGTGTCAGATACAGACATTTTAGGAACCACAACTGAGCCAAAATGGAGACTCGTCATGGAGTCAAGCCCAGAATGAGTGTTAAACTGCTGCTCGGTGTCTTTATGAAGTGATAATATGTCAATTTTGTGGGTACAGCTGGTTCTTCCGCCCCCTCTTCTTTATTTCTTGGACAATGTGTACGTAGAAACGGGGTTTCACCACCATTTTTTCCATGTACACATATTGTTGCGACCTGAACCAAACAAACATGGTTTCTTAAAACAAGAGAACAAGATCTGAAGGCTAGCATCCCTGCAGCACTTCAGTACCTCACAGATAATGGACCCTATGCTAAGCTAGGCTCGTTGTGGGGAAAAAGAACGCCGGTCGGATCGTTCGCTGAGAGGCTGAGCGGTTCCGTCCGGTCCAGGGGAGCTGCGAGTGTGAAACGAAGATGACGAATGAATAAATAAATTAGCATCGTAAGGTTTTTATGGTCAATATCATGCAGCTGTAGTTTGGATAAACGAGCCTGCTGTCTAATGTGAGTGTGAGGTGAGGGAATAACAGCCCTCAGCAGCTGCTTCAAAGACCCATCCAGACACTTCTTTTTGCAGTCTGGCTGACACACACACACACACACACACACACACTCTCTCAGTGTAGATCAGCCCTCAGTCACGGCCCTGTGCTGCAGGGAGGCTGGAGTGATGGAAGCAATAGTTAAGCCATTAAGGCAAACAATTGGCTCAAATTGAGAGCGAGAGAGAGAAGAGAAGAGGAAGAAGAAGGGGAAAGAGGGAGGGAGATGGAGAGGCCATGGCAGGAGTGGATCCACTCAACGACTTAATCCGAGCCCCAGGACACTCTCCTGCTGAGCCTCACACTCCGGCGCAAACATCTACACACACACACACACGTTAAAGCTCTGTCTGCTCGCAATAACACCTTGTCAGTCTCGGCCACGGGGGCCGACGGGAGAGGCGCTCGTTCCTTTGTAGCGGAGGAAGAGTCGCCTACTTCCAACCACCTCGAGGGGGGGAAGACCCGAGCGCGCAAATCTACACGCGACAGTTCTGTGAGCGCTCGTACGCCTTATGGCCGCCCGTGTGAAGCTAGTCATTGTCTTAGCGGGCGGGAGTGAATGGCGGACAGTGTCCCCGAGAAGGGGAGGCGCTCCTCTGACACCGGCCATTGTATCGTCTCCCCCGTGGACTCGCTCGGTCCCTGCAGGCCTCGCGCAAACAGCCAACAATGAGGGATTGTGTCCAGCTATTCTTTCTCTTTCTGCTCTTTCGCTTTCACACACACATCAGCTCTGTGTGTGTGTGTGTGTGTGTGTGTGTGTGTGTGTGTGTGTCAGAGGGCGAAGGGATGATGTGCTCCAGTCTGAACCCAGCGACCGAAGAAGCTCGTCCGACACCGCCGTCTTGCCGTTTATGTGCCTAAACATCAGCCGGTGATAGGGGCCGTAACTCCTCGCCGCTGCCGCCGCCGCCCTTCCCTCTCCTTCCTCCCTTCTTCCCCCCCTCCTCACCCTCGGGGCTTCCTCAGCGCCGAGGCCCCCGCGATTTATCGGACAGCTTAGCGAGGAGCGGCCGCTGCCCCGAGGACTGTTAGCGCCGGCTTGGCTCGTTGACTCCTTCTCCGGTTCTGGCGTTTTATTTGACATGTCCTTTAAGTCCTTTAAAGAATTGGGCGTTTCTGCTGAGCGCCTTGGCTCATTCTGCAAGAGATGGATGGCCCGCGTTCAAAGGTCTGGATGTTTTTTTTCCCTCCCTCCCCCGTCTCTCACCATATCTCTCTTTTTCCTCCCTCCCTCCCTCCTTCCCCTCGTTCTGTCCCCCTTGCTGAGCTTTATAGTGTGGTATTAGTGTTGTCAGCTAACCAAGCTCAGGGTTTGGCTTTGCTTTGTTTTTTTGCCTCTTAAGATAATGCTCTTTCTCTCTCCTGCCGAGAAGCACAAAAGGGAAAGTGGAGCAATAAAACGCCGCAGCCATTGACTTTGGTTTCATTAAATTGGTTTTCAGCCATCTTAAATAGACCACAGGCCTTGATGGCGGCGATGTGTGTGCGTTATTGTGTGTGTGTGTGTGTGTGTGCGTTTGTAGGCACTCGCGCTTGATTGTCCTCAGCCACACTCCGCCTCGTGCTCGCTCGGCCGCCGTCCTCATCTCCGTAGGGCCTCGCCGCGGAAAGCCTTCCGCTCGCCTTTTATTCGCTCCGTCGTAGCTCCAGTTAGCATTCGTCACACGTTGACGGACGAGTGTGTTCCGCGAAGATAAGTGTTGTAGCTCCGCGGTGGAAAGGCGGGGGTGAAAAGCGCTTCACCTCCATTTCCATACGCATTCCAGATGTGGAAATCTAACCAGACCGATCGGCGTGTAAGCATCTGTGTCCTGTTAGGGGCGGCCCGGAAGGGTTCGCTGCACCGGTTCTGTAGCACCAGTCCCCTCACACACACACACACACACACACACAGCCTCACATCAACATGCTGCTTAGCCGGAACTCACTCACGCATCATGCTGACGTGCAGAAAACAAGCACACGTGCAGCGTTCAGGAACAGACGACTCGTGGCAACAAGTACAGCAACAAAAACACACACCAGAATAAAACCTGTGTCCGGCTCGGTCCGACAGTGTGGCTTTACTGAACAGATCCATCGCTGCATCTTTACGGCCAAACATCCACATTGAGGGTCAGTTTACTGATGTGTCGGGTCAGGCTATATAGAAATTGCCAGCTTCAGGGGCTGCCAGTCCGTAAAGAACCTGCACTGAAAGCCGTCTGACTGTGTTGTAAGAATCCGGCGAGGCACCCCGGAGAATTTTATTAGCGTGGCTCGCTGGGTTTGTGTCCCTTTGATGGTCTGAAGACTGTTTTTTTTTTTTCCGAGGCCACTGTGTTGGAACTGAAAATGTTTCCGAGGAGTTTCTTGTGCTCTTTTCTGAACCGTATCACTTTTCGATTAGATACACGAGTCCCGTCTTAAGAGAAATTAGGGGGGGAAGTGATTTTTCTGATTTGGTTCAAATTACCCATGATTGTCTGCGAGTAATTGTGTGTTCAAACGAGATTTTAACTTTGACTTTTGTGGTTGCGTTCCCTCTCTGTCTCGTGGATATTGCTTCACAGAGAGGTGGTGACACGCGCTAATTGACTCTCTCCAGGGAAAATCATGCATCTCCAAATTTGGTGATTTAAAATTTTCACATGGGAATTGAAGGAATAAGTGTTCAGTTACTTTAAAAGTTATTTCAGCCACTTTGAAATCTACTTAAAAATGTCTTTTGTTGGTGAAGCTTTTACTCGAAGCACACGGCGCCAGATAACGGATACGGTTCTCAACGTTCTCTCTTCTGTCTCCTCAACAGTAACGGCACGGCCGGGAAGATGAACGGGGCGCTGGAGCACTCGGACCAGCCGGACCCGGACGCCATCAAGATGTTCGTGGGCCAGATCCCGCGCTCCTGGTCAGAGAAGGAGCTGAAGGAGCTGTTCGAGCCGTACGGAGCCGTCTACCAGATCAACATACTCCGAGACCGCAGCCAGAACCCTCCACAGAGCAAAGGTCCGACAGCACCGCACCACACGTTTAATGATCGCAGTTCAGTGTTCTCGGTTATCCTCTTCATCTTTCCTCACAACTTCTTCTTCTACTTACTTTGTTTCAGCCTTTCTTCTTTCCTTTGTTTGTTGTTCCTTTACTTTCTATCCCTCATTCTCTGTTTCTTTCCGTCCTTCTTTCTCTTCTTTTTTACTTACTTCTTATCTAATTCCTTCTTTTTTCCTTCTTATTTTTCCTCCTCTTGTATCCTTTCTTATTCTCTTTACTTCCTCTGTTTTGTTTGTCCTTGACTTCATTCTTTCCTTCCCCATTTTCTTTTCCCTTGTTCTTTCAGCCTTTCTTCTTCCCTCCCTCCTGTTTTCCAATATTTCTTTTTCCTTCTGTTCTTTGTTCAATAATTATTTTCCCACTTTGTTCTCCCTGCCTTCCTCTGTGCTCTCCTTAATTTATCTAAGTATTCTTTCTTTCCTTTCTGTTTTCATAATTCCTTCCTCCTTCATTCTGTTTTTCGTTCCTCCTTCTTTCTTTTTCCTTCCTCTCATCTGAGAAATATGAAATTCTTCTGCTCTGTTAACTCAAGACTCAAATGTGTTACGAGATATTTCTGTCGCTACCATAAATAAAGACTGTAAATGAACACAGATACACAGAAATGTACCAGAGATGATACACTTCCATGAATCCAGATCGCATTGCGTACGGACACTTTCTACACTCAGCAGTCAGCGGCTGAGGGGCCGTCCCACGTCATCCATGGCAGCAGAAATGATATATGTGCAAAATTACACGAGCAAACACACATTCCGTGCGCCATCGGAAGACAGAGAGTCTCCCGGCCAGACTTGCACAGTCAATTGTGCGAAGCGGCATGATTTGCAGCTATTTTCTCCCATTCCTTTTCTTCTTCCTTTTGATGAATTCGTCAAGTGTGAGAGCAAACAATAGAGACAGCAGCAACGAACGGGCAGACAATAGCGCTGCCATATTAACAGGCATCAACCGGAGTGGAGGCTGATGACACTCCTGATGAGACATGGAGAGTGGGAGGAAAGTAAAGAGAGAGAGAGAGAGAGAAGGGGAAAAGGAGGGGAGACGTGGCGCTTCCATCCGACTGTAAAGCAAATTTCAAGAGAAGTTTTCAAAGTAGCAGAATGTGAATCAGCGGGGATGAAGCGAATAAACAGGAAGTAAACACGCGTCTGCGGGGAAAATGCAATCGAATTACAGGGTTTATCGGGTTTTCGTGCGAGATGATCTTCACCGTACGTGTCTGGAAACGCGCTGATGTTACTAGTGTAGCAGTGGAATCTGCATAGCGAGACCTCGTGTGCGACAAAACGCATTTAAATGCTGCTTGTTTCCTCTGTCAGATGTGTTTTTTTGTGGGGGGGAGGAAATATAATTGCTGTGTGACAGTCTGAAAAACATTTCTTCGACTGAAAAAGGAACAACATCTTTCCCACAGTTGCTGTCGGATGCACTCGGGCAGGATCGATGTTCGGGGTGAACATCTTGCGGTTTTGCTACTTATCCAAATGGACGGCATGCCAGCTGGGTTTTTTTGTGATTTCATTAATGAGCTAATCTTACGAGATGAAGCTCTCTGTCAAAATTAAGACCGTAATTATATGGAAAACCAGTCACAGGCCAGTTGATAATGTCTTTAGCGAAGGAGTACTGGTTGATCTCTGAGTGGTGTTGTTGTTTTACACAGTAGTCTCTCCTCTAGTGTCGCTACTTGATGCTCATCAAGGGAAGTATGAAGAGCGAGAAAGGTCCGAGTCAGGGGTGTGAATGGGTCTTCCTCTCTGAAGACCAGAGTTTGCATCCTGTTGACGTCACTCACGTAACATTAGATGAGTTACATCTCTTACATAGCTGTTATAATGTCAGTTTCAAGGCTAAACAGTTATTTTGACCCCAAAATATTGTCTTTTCCAAAACCCAACCAAGTACGTTTGGTGCCAAAACCTAACCAATTAGTTTTAGTTCTTAAACCTAACCGAGTAGTTTTAGTTCCTAAACCTAACCGAGTAGTTTTGGTTCCTAAACCTAACCGAGTAGTTTTGGTTCCCAAACCTAACCGAGTAGTTTTAGTTCCCAAACCTAACCGAGTAGTTTTAGTTCCCAAACCTAACCGAGTAGTTTTGGTTCCTAAACCTAACCAAGTAGTTTTAGTTCCTAAACCTAACCGAGCAGTTTTGGTTCCTGAACCTAACCGAGCAGTTTTAGTTCCTGAACCTAACCGAGTAGTTTTGGTTCCTAAACCTAACCGAGTAGTTTTAGTTCCTAAACCTAACCGAGTAGTTTTAGTTCCTAAACCTAACCGAGTAGTTTTGGTTCCTAAACCTAATCAGATTAGTTTTACTTCCTAAACCTAACCGAGTAGTTTTAGTTCCTAAACCTAACCGAATAGTTTTAGTTCGTAAACCTAACCAAGTAGTTTTGACACTGAAACATAAGGATGTCTTTCTGACGCCGAAACCTAACCGAGTAGTTTTTGTACCTAAAACAAGCAGCTTAGTTGCTTAATCCTAACTGGGTAGTTTTTAAGTCTAAACCTAACCAAGAAGTTTTGCTGCATAAAACCTAAGAAGAAGTTGTTTTGCAGAAACCTAACAAGTAGTTTTGTTGCCTAAACCTAACTGAGTAGTTTTTGAACCTAAACCTAACAAGAAGCTTTGTTGCTTAATCCTAACTGGGTAGTTTTTAAGTCTAAACCTAACCAAATTGTTTTGTTGCCTAAATCTAACCATGTAGTTTTGGTGTCTAAACCTAACCCAGTAGTTTTGGTGTCTAAACCTATCCAAGTAGTTTTGTTGTCTAAACCTAACCAAATTGTTTTGTTGCCTAAATCTAACCATGTAGTTTTGGTGTCTAAACCTAACAAGTAGTTGTTTTGCAGAAACCTAACAAGTAGCTTCGTTGCTTAATCCTAACCAAGAAGTTATGGTGCAGAAATCTAGCAAGAAGTTCTGTTGCCCAAACCTCACAAGTCATTTCGGTTCCTAAACCTAACCAAACCCTGTTTCACAACGTCAGTATCAGTCTACAAGTCATAATATATCACAATATGCAAAGCGTATGTAAGCTAGACTTATTTTGAAAGACCAACCAAACGTTGAATATTACCTATTATTGCTCACTTAACGAAACAGCCCAAAACTGACCCTAGAGGGGTAATTAGAGCGCCACAGTTTGAAGTGTAAGCCGCTGACCAAGCTGCCATATTTGTTGCGTTGTGATTGAGAACGTGTTGAATGTAGCAGCTGTGTATTCTCCGCTGCGTGCACCGGGAGGTTGGAGTCAGACGCAGGCAGGACGGGTGGTCAAACGAGGCCCGAGGCAAATCTTTGTTGTGTTAGCCCCCTCACGGGTTAATCCCGCTGCGCGTGGAAATGTGCACTGATACGATCAGTTTGAATGTTTCCTGATACAAATTTGTTTATCGGGTGGAATTGAGTCTCCCACAAAACAGATTAGCTGCACATGAATGTAATCTTTAGAGTCTTACATTCCTCAAACGACTGTAAAAGCTTCTCGGAGCGATCTGGAGAGGCAGATGTCTCACGTTAGAAATTAGGACATGCCATTAAGGATCATGTTTTTGATAGCGAATTGAATATCCAGTGGCTAGAAAGGTGACGGCGTCCTTCACCTCGCTGCGCCCACAGATTCCATCTCAGTCTGCTTTCTGTTTTTAGTTTTCTCTCTCTCTCTGCGTCTCTGTGTGTGTTTCCTTTTCTTTCTGGCGTCCTCTCGTTCTGCCTGAGTCATATGAGCTTATGAAAGCCCGAAGACAGCAATTCTGCCAAGACCCAAATCAACTCATTTCTGCACACCAACACACTTGTCATGCGCTTTGTGTTTGTGTGTTCTTAGCCTTGAGATGACTCCTTCTCTCTCTCTCTCTCCCCCCTCCACCAGTTTCTTCTCCCTCCTCCTTTTTCTTTTCTCCTCTTCTTCTCTCTGCTGATTTTTAAGGAGGGGGGGAAAAAATAAAAGGGCCAGCGTCCCTCCTTCTGTCCTTCAGCTCCCCGCAAATCTCCTGATTCATCTTCACTACCCTTGAAATGAGTTGTTTTTATGGTTGATGAGTCAAGACTATCACTCACCAGCACTTCTACATGGGATAAAAAAAAAAAAAACAGCCTCTGTGCCATTACTTTTTGTTTTTTCTGCTCTGAATGGCAATCTCCCTCGATATATGCCTCATTTTTTTTTTGCGGTCCCTCTTCCTGTGCTGCGAGGTGGAGTGTTTTAAGAGGAAATGTAGCATTTGATTGGGCTCTTACCGGCCTTGTTATTCGCAGGCTTTGAGCACGGTTGTTGTTTTCTCATCGTTAAGTAAGCCGTCTGGCCTCATCTGCACCCGCTCGGCTCGGAGGAGCTGCAGCAGCCCCCTCGCCGGCTTCGCTGTTGCGCCTGAGCCGACGGTAATTTCACCGGTGTCAGGGAAACTGTGGCCCCTCTCTTCCCCTCAGGGTGTTTATTTTAAATTAGCGACGGTGTTGTTTGAAAAAAAAGATCTCAGCCATTTGGGGCAAATGAGCTCACACCGATGCCCCGGTGGCGACCCAGAGGCTCTTTTTTTTTTTACCTTTTTCCGTAAAATAGCAGTTTGGATTTAAATGAGTTTGTTAGTCCCACTGAGACGAAGCAACAAGTTCAGCGGCTGCAGCTACAAGCCTGTTACAGCTCCCAACAACTTCTCTGCTTTTTCTTCGGCTGGGTTTTTTGTTTGGATCCTCATTAGCCGACACTCACGCAACTGCAAAAAGTCCCAGAAAAAGAACATCAACAACAAAAAGACGAAAACAGCACAACGTGGTGAAAATTAATCGACAGCAGGAAAAATTTGGTGGTTGACAAGATAACTTCCGAAATGAAATGTTCAACTCGTACATTTATGGTGGATATAAGGGCCTGACACAGTTTTAGGCGAGACTGAGCCTCGTTAAATCCAGATTCGTTAGTCGGTTTGTCGATCTTGTTTGCACGAGTTGAATAAGATGCGGTTTCTCAGCCGAGCCTAAACTAAACGCACCGTAATAATGTGTCGATTTCAGGTTGTCCCAGATTAAAAATGTAAACCTTGCCATCACGAGACTGGTTTACAAATGCATCCTCATCTGGTCTTTCTAAATTAATTTATGATTATCAGCGGGCAAGAACCAGAAATGCCTGAAGATGCCTCAAAATTGAATAGACCTGCAAGATCGGTGGACATTTGAGGCGAGAAAAAAGGCAAAAGCAGCCACAGAATCATGATTCATCTGTGGATGAGCACTTGCTAGTTTTGCAAGTTTTGATCTGAGACCTGCAGACCGGATGCTATTGGATAAAACAGTTAGCCATCGTATCAAACCTGTGTGACTGGCCTGAAATCTGCCTTAAATGGAGGGAAACCAGATGCATCTAACTGATCAGATAAGCTCGGCAGATACGTCTCGTTCCCAAGCAAGAAGACTGACAGTGTCAGAGAAACACGGACCGACAAAAACAAAGAATGACGCGTCCATTAACTGCACATTTTTGATTTTCCTACAGCTGAACACTCAGAATAACAACACTACTAATATCTGCATTCCCGGCTCGTCCAGTTTGTTGTAAAACATTGTCTTAAAAAAACGGCAATCAGACTTTCGGCAGACATGAGAGAGGGACGGCTACGAATAAATTAATGATTAATTACAGGAAGTAGAAGATAAAAACCCAAAGACTTAATGCTCGCTCAGAGCTACGACTGGAATTCTGCACGTCAAACCAAAAAAGTGGATATCTGTGGATCAGCGTAATCCCCCCCGTTTTATTATTGTCATCATCTGGAGTCTTGAGTGCCGTCTGAGAGGCTTCTTCTTCAGCCTGACAAGACTAAAATTCCTCGAGCAAACACGAGTGATTCTCTCTGAATAGTTCTTGGAACAAAAAGAAAAAAAAATAATCCATATTGCACGTGATTCAAAACCGTTTGGGTGCGTTAAAGCCAAAAGTTACCAAATTGAAAGTCAGATTGGTTCTCTCGTGCCGCCTTTGTGCGTCCTGCAGGATCCATTTTGCAGTTTGACCCAGGTGTGTGCACTCAGGCTGTGAGTGTGTGTGTGTGTGTTGTTGTTTTATTCTGGCGAGGGCGGTCTGGGGAATATCGTGGCCCTACTGTTGGTTTAATGTGTTCGGAGTTAATAACCAGATGAGTGGATGAGCAGGGGGGAGGAGGAGGAGGAGGGGGAGTCGGTGAGAAATGGAGCAATTTGGCATTTTGTTGCTGAAAGAGAGATAGAGATGGAGGGAGAGATAAAGAGGGAATGAGACAAAGAGAGCCAGAGGGGTAAACAGAAAATGGTCCTTTTGCTAAAACACAACCTTAAGCGCCATGACGGGTTTGTTGCAGTGTGTCTGTGTTTGTGTGTTTTGGCAGAGGACGCACTATGTCATTTATCTTAATGATACAGCCTGCCCACATGAAACACACACACTTAGATTCACAAGCGCACACACATACGCAGAATAAGTTTAATGTCTTCATTAACGGGGGGTTTTGTATCCTACGTAAGAGTCCCCGGCGCACGGTGAGGCCTGGAAATCATTCAAGACATTAAAAATAACAACATGAATCAAAAGAGAAATGAACTGTGTGCGATTCGCTCTGAGCAGGAAGGGGGGAAATAAAATAATAAATGTTGTTAAGGACGTCGGGACAAATGTATAGATGGGAGATTAGCGCCTGATAAATTCACGTCGTCCGTCCAACCAGCAAATAACACAGAAACTAGATTTCTCTCGGCTCTGACACAGGTATTTAACTGCATCGCAGAGGACGGAGATGAGGTTGTTATAGAGCGATGGAGTCTGCAGAGGGTGGAGGACGGCGGTGGATGGACGTTGGTTGTTTCCAACGTCATGATCATGATGATGACGGGCCCCTAAACGAAATAACGTAGTCATTGTAACTCAAATCAGGATGTTTCCCTGAACCTAACCACGTTGTGTTTGTGCCTAAACCTGACGGAGCATCCGCAGCATCGTCGCTTCATTGTTTGTCAGTGTTGACATAATTATCCAACTATGAAGCAACGATTGTGTTTGTATTTGTACGTGAGATTAAGTTGGTCATTTCTTCCTGGAGAAAACTTTACTTCGACTGAACCCTGAAGGTTTATTGTTAACGGTTCCTATTCATGTAGAAAACAAGATGAATTTGTGATTATTTTGTAGCAAATGTATCTTAAAATAATGTGCAATTTAAATAGAAATTGCAGTTTTTGTTCGAAAGTCCCAGTCAGATGCCAGAAAGCCAATAATCTGAGTTTTCCAATTTTTTCTGCTCTCTGTCGTTGATTACTGCAAAATCACAAAAAAGTGATTCAACCTACAGCCGAGACAAAGACGAACGAGGAGGCCACCTGAAGAAAAACATCAAACCTTCGACACCAGAGGAAGGAGACGACACGCTGCCACCCACGCCGCTTGATTGACGGCTGATCTCCGGGGAAGCAGCCAACAAGTGTTTAGTAGCAGAGACGGAAAAAACAAAAAAAAAGATGTAGCAACAGTTTGCTCCGTCATACGAACAGCCTGCAGATGATGATTTGAAGCCTGCAGATAAACACATGCAGGCAGATTACAGCGTCTGATTTTCGATCACTGCTCAGATCACAAACTCTCCCCTCCGCTCGGGTACGCTGGCGCCGGTGTTCGATGGGGGACCCGGCGCCGGCGCCCCGACGGCGAGCCAACCTCGCGTCCTCTCGCTCAGCCGTGGCAACGCGGAGCGAACGTTTTTCTCACCCATCCAAGACAATTATCTGCTCTAATGGATTCAGTCGAGACGGAGGCCGACCTGAGACGGAGAACTGATTTATTTCATTCTTTCCTAAAGCAGAGCGGCCAATTATATCGCCTTAACTAGACGTTAGCTTTTTTAGCCGGCTACCGAGGCCCAATTAGAGAGCAGCTGCAGGTGGATTTTAATGGGAGATTGTGTGTGTGTGTGTGTGTGTAGTGTGTGTGGATTCTCGCCTCGTCTCTGTGTGTCTTTTTCCCTCTCTATGTTTATACTTTTGCATGCCTCAGCGACAGAGTTTCTCAGTTATGAGAGGAGTTGCAGAGCTGGATTTTTTCCCCCCCTCTCTCCGCGAGCACTTCGGGGTCGGTCAGAAAGCCGCTTTGATTTCCCGGAAAAAAAAAAAGTGCTCTTGTTGTCTTTGCAGCGAGGGAGGATTTGGAGGAAGGGTGGGGGTGACATTGGTGCTTTTCCACCAAAAGTAACCGGTGGATTGTGTAGATTTGTGAAGTGCTGCGAGCTGGACCAATTCCTGCGCTGACAGGATTAGAACATCAGCCAAATGCCCGTCAGAAACGCGGCATTGTTTGAAGCCATCCACTCATCCGCTCCCTATTTTTTTTTTCTCCATCTGACAATCTGTTCTTTATTGCGCTGTCAAATCCAGAATGTGTTCGCTGTCATTTCTTTTTCCCCGCTGTCACTCAGCGGCTCTTTGACACACATTAATTATACACATTAAGGGGCATTTTCTTTTTCAGGGAACAGGGAAGACGAGGAGGAGGAGGAGGAGGAAGAGGGTGGAGGAAGAAATGCAAGAAAAAGAGCGGTTGTAGATACGTATCCCGAGCCACCCAGAGGCCTGTGCGAGCGGTAATTGCAGCGGAGTGTAGTTAATGTGGGTCAGTGGTTGAGTGGTACCCCAGGGGTCAGAAGAAGTGTGGAGGGGAAGGGGAACCGGAGTGATGGAGGGAGGAAAGAGGAAGTCGCTGTGAGAGCTGCAGCCGGCCTCGGGGGGTGAAAAGGGCTCAGGGTGAAGCGCTCTGATGCACCCCCACCCGTCTCTTTATCCCCCTGCTTTTTAATAAACCATACCTCCATTCTGCTGCCGGAGTGCATTACCCCTGTCGCTCTCAGCCACCTCCACCTCCACCTCCACCCGCCTCGTTCAGTCCGCGCTGATTGAATCCCAAACATTTGTAGCTTTGAATGGCGCAGCAGGACCGAGCCTGGAGGTTTGGACCCTGATCACACACAAAAAATACTCTTGTGTAGCTCGACCAGCATCTGCAGTATGAGCACGCATTGTTTAGTTTGAAGGTGTCACACACCAGAAACGTGCAGAACTTTTAAAGTCGATAAACGTCGCTACCCGTGCTGCCGCCGGTCGGTTAAACTTGAAAGTTTAAGCCGAAACACACAGATTCAGTTTGGACCATGTGAGTCTCAGAAGAACACGTCGACACATGAATCCATTATTAAAGTGAGTCCACGTGGTCCAGCTCAGTCCAGACTACATTTCTGAGGTTTCTCTAGAGCTCTCGTACGCAATCTATGCATAAAGGTCAACGCAGTCCAACGTTCACTCACGAGGAAAAAACTTGAAAAAACTTGACAAACAAAGGTGAGATTGTGAAGAAGCTGCTGCAGAATCGACTGCGCCGACACATCCGGAAGGAAAGTAGGACAAACAAGCAGAAAGCGCTCATTATCCTTTGAAATCAGACTCCAATATGTCAAGAAAATCAGTTTCTGGTCGGATTACAATGCCCACAGACTCCTCATTATCCAATATTTCGCATAGATCATTTCCAACTTCCGCGGCCTTTAATTTCTCGGGATGGAGGTTTATTTTCCTTGCTGGTGTTTTGCAGCCGGACCTCCTCATTGCAACCGTCGTGGTTTTTTTTTTCTTTCTGGCCAATAAGTGAAAGTGTGCGAGTCTGCAGTCGGTTGAATACGAGACGTTAATGCGCACACTTTGAGAAAATGCGAGCTCAGGGCTGAGATGAAGCTTCACCCTGCATCGTTTTCAGGAAACCAGACGTAGCGGAAGCAGTTTCCAGAGCTGTCAGTCTGCAGCGTGACATCTTCCTGTCAGGATCATTTTGGTTTTGATGCTGAGAGACGTCTGTGTGCTCGCGGTGTCAAAGCTCATGTTCACGTTTTTACTGCCGTTGTAAAACTTAGACAACAAAACC
Organism: Diplodus puntazzo; assembly: GCA_963678695.2. Classification (NCBI taxonomy): domain Eukaryota; kingdom Metazoa; phylum Chordata; class Actinopteri; order Spariformes; family Sparidae; genus Diplodus; species Diplodus puntazzo. The sequence goes on from OZ023177.1 coordinate 21,625,819, forward strand.
TAAAAACGCCCCAAGAATCCTGAAACACAGGACACTCTGCGGCGAGAGCCGTGCTAATGAAAGTCTTTAGAAATCGATAAGCTGCTGCTTGAACCGGAATGACCCGTCCACCTGTTCTGTGTTCGGGGAGACTCGGATGTTCCGTTTTAAAATTGCAGTATAAAAAAAAAAAGACTTAATTAAATGTTCAAAGAGTAAAAACTGCAGAGCAGGTTGTTACCTCTGAGGTCTGATCGCCAGCGTCAGACGTGAACAACATGTTCTGAACGCTGCCTGAGACAAAACATCGACCTGAAACACCGACCGGTTCAGCTTCCTCCGCCTGCAGCTGCGAGGCCGGGGTCGACCCGTTGTTGGAGGGGGGTGGATGTGTTGACAGAGCCGCGGAGCCACGGGTCCTCGCTCAGTCAAAGGCCCCCTTCAGCAGCCATAAAGCATTTATGAACAGGCATCTCCCTCCCCTGCTCTCTATTCCACTCACAGCAGCTCTTCTTCTTCTCCTTCTTCTTCTTCTTCTCGTTCTCACACACATCAGCGCCTAATAGATTTTTTCTTCCCCCCCTTTTTTCGCTGCGAGTTTGTGCTCATGCGTCTTCCTTCCTGTGTGTGTTTTTTTTTTTGATTTTTTGAGCGTCCCTCTTCAACAGCACAAGCGGCGAGTTCGTCCCCGCTCTGCGCCCCGTCGGCCTTCAGGTAAATGTTTGTGCTGCGAGGAGAAAAAAGAAGAAGACGCGCGCACACAAATTGACGGAAAGAGCTTATTAATGCTCCCCCTCTCGTTCAAGGTTGCCGTGCAGGTATGTTGCTGCGTAAATGTGCCGACATGCACTTAGAATAATACGCCGCGCTCTTATTGGCTTTTTCTGCAGCGTTGTGTGTGTGTGTGAGAGCCGCGAGTGTGCAGACTCTTAAACAGGTGGAACTGGAGCACTGCAGGCAATGCGCGTGTGTGTGTGTGTGTGTGTGTGTGTGAGGTCCACTCCACTGCTCTTTGATCCTCGTCTTGACAGCCCACCACCTGGGACGATCCGTCACACCGCCGCGTGGGCTCCCGGGGCCCCGGCTACACCACGGGAATCACAACACACAGCGGGCTAACGCAGCGCTAACAGCCGACCCCTCCCCCCCCTCCCCTGCACATTATACACTGTCAGAATCGCTAATGCTAACACCAAAAGCTAACCCCTCCCGTATACAGATTATGCAAAAGGAAAAAGAAGAAGAAGAAAAAAAGATGCCACCAGAATCATAATTCACGGCGCGCGCGCGGCGGCTAGCAGCTAGCCCCTCAAACAGCGCTATTGGAATTGCTAATCGCACACGAGGGGCCGCGGCTCGAGCACAGGCGCAATTGGAATTATAATGGAATTATAATGTACGATACCGAGGCCGATGCTGAAGAGCTCCCCCTCGTATACACACAGCGTTCAGGCTGCAGCGGGGAAGGCGGGAAGGATAATGAACTCCGTCGGCGCTTCAGGACAGTTCATCTCTCACACACAGCCGGTCAAATGAGTCACTTAAAGGGACGGTACACCTTTTTTGTGTGATGTGGTCGTTACCTGTCGTCATGGCTACGTGTGACATCTTGCTTGTGTAAACCATTAATACAGTTTAAAGCTAGTTTGAGGCCGTTCTGCGTGCGTTTGAAGCATAGATTACCGTGTGCAGCCTTTAGTAGCTTCTGGCTTTCTTCTTCATCACTTTTAAACGTCACTACGGAGACCTCGCGGCAGGACATACGGATGTTTTAAAGGAAATACAATTCGAAATCACCAACGTGCTGATTCGGCACAGGCTAACATCATCACAGGAGCTCCGAGTCTGGCAAAATATGGAAGATAAAACGTGCCATTTTTCCTGTATTATGAACGAGAGGTCTCCAGGTAATAGTGGTCCCATGTAAAAAGGCTTCAGGAGACTCTTTAGACCCTCTGCTACACCTGCACAGGTGTTCACTGTTGGTGCTTGATTAGATTTAATCTAGGGACTCATTTTTGTTTAACTCAAAGAATTAATGTTTTCAGTTAGCTGAGCTCTGTTCAGTCCTGCCAGCATGCAACTCGTACGGATACCCGGATTGGAAGTTTTATCTCATTTTCAGAACTTTTGAGCATCATTTGGATTCTGATATTTTATATTAATTATTACATATTAAAGATATGTTAAGATGTTATATTTCTTTATGTTGCAGCTTCTTCAGGTTCTGTTTTCCATTTCATGTGACACCTACGCGTCTGTACAGCTCTTTCAGAATAGTTTCGAAGTACTCCAGGTGTTTTTTTCTTGAGTTTTTATACATTTGCTTTATATGCTTTATATTCATCGACGTCTGGTAAACAGGAAACTTTACATTTCTCGCTCTGCTTCTTTTATCTGACGGCTGGAGAGTGAAGTTAATTAATCCAACTTTCACTGGAAGCACTCAGAACGACGCCGTCACTTTAACACACCTCACCGCTAGTATTTGACTTTACTGGCGTTCCAACTTTAACCTAATTTAAAACATATCGGTTCCTCAACTTTATCCTCCGTGTGTCCAGTTCTTATCGCGGTGACGGAGAGCGAGGAGAGGAGGACGAAGCCTCCTCACCACCGATGAGCTTTCAGTTTGGTGACCTACATAGAATAAACTGTGTAAATTGTTACCCAGCGATAGTCCGTCAGTCGTGACTAATTTCCCCTCTTATCTCGATGCCTTTAACTAGTCGGAAAAGCTGGTGTGAGACTCTTGGTGGTAAATTAATACTGATGGTGTAAGTGTGGGGGGGGGCTCAGGGTTCAGAGAAGTGACACCCCGAGCTGCCTTTCACGCTGGGGATCGTCAGAGAAAAACACTAAGCTGGGAGTTAAACCCGCTAATACACAGGAACTGCGGCGTTCCAATCACAACACCAATCACGTTTGCCGACGCTAGGCTAAGGGCCAACTCTTCAACAGCCGTGGCACCCAGAGGACGCCGCAGGAATTCAGATCCATTACGCTCGCAGCCCCATCAAAGGGACTCTGGGATTCGGATGCTAAATCTGCTCCAGATGCTCACTGTTGGATTTCACTAAGATGCACCGCGGGGGCAAAGTGTCATCAGGGCTGATGTCTGCGACGCGGGCCAGCGGAGCCACAACCGGGCGCGGGCTGCGTTTTTTTTTTTTTTTTTCGAAACCGAGCTGATTTGTGCCGTAAACACAATGCAGAGGACGACAAAGCGGATGTAAACAAAAGGCGCGCGACGGCTCGTCTGCGGACGGATAAACACAGGAGGGAAAATGAACAGATGAGCAAAGCTGGAGGCAGAAGGTCCAAACATTCAGAACCTGCAGCGCACGGCGGGGGGAGGCAGCACGGACCGGACGCACCTGTGGATGATGTGGATTAAACCTGATTAACCGAGTCAAGCAGGCGCGCGGGAGGATATTAAAGATAAGAGATGGAAGTGACAGACAGGAAAAAGTTTTAAAAGTTTCAACGCAGAGATGACATCATAGACTTTAACATCCGGTACCAGTGGGTCCGTTCACCGTGGCGACGGCTCTGAGAGATGCGACTCGTGCGATTGGTCTTTGAGTGTTCCGGAACGCCGGGGCCGACAAAAGACTGTAAAAGCTCCAAGCGCTAAGACAGAAACGCTCCGTCTAAATGTGATAATCCTCAATGATTTATCAGCTATCCGAGCAGGATAACGTCTCGGCCCGGGCCTGAACAGCGGCCCGCTTAATCGTGAACTCGGGTCTCATCTCGTCCTCCTCTGAAGGGCATCGGGCCTGTTAGAAGATTTTGGTTTGCAATAGCAGAAAACAAGCTTATCAAAGTTTTTACACATTTTACAAACAACGTCGACAAAAGACGGACGTGATAAAATCTGATAAAAGCACTCGTGACTCCACTAACTTGGCTAAAAATGCCCGACTTCTCTTGGAGCCTGATGGATGTTTAAGGCCGCGCCATCGTTTAAACACACGGGTCTTTATTGTTCCTGGTGACGCGTCGTGAGTCTCACAGCTTCCTATTTGTTCTCCTGACTCACCGCTGCGTCCTCCGCGATCAAAGACTCTTTATCCATCCTCACTTCCTGCTTTTTTCAGCTCCTCAGCCTTGTTGTTTCTGTTACTTAGATAATAATGTGAACAGTCGAACGTCGAACACTGCGACCGCGACAGGAATGAAATAAATAACAGCCGCTGTTGACACGAGGAGGGTGGAGGAGTCACAGCTCGGCGTCCTCCCGCTGCTTCTTTCCGCCTGACGGTGCAGGTCTGTGTGCTGACGGAGGACGGACCTCGACTGCAGCGTTTCAGCTCCACTCTGCAGGGATCGCACACAGATTACCGAAGAGCCAGCTCGCCCCCCGTCTGCTTTGCTTTGCCGGGTTTGTTGTGCACATGCGTCTGAGAGCAGGAGTGAGCATTACTCAGTCTGACGCTGTGTTCATCTCACTCATTTTGTGTTTAGGAAGCAGGGAAAGAGTTCATGTGTCTGCTGCCGTACGACCAGACTACAGAGCAGCTTCAGCGTGCCTCGCTCATGTAGTCTTTATCTGCTCAAACCACAGTCGGATAGAAAGTCCGGTGAAGTTTCCGTCGTCCATAAAACATTCTGGCTTCACAGCAAACAGCGTTGTGGATTTCTCCTGAACAACCGTAAAAAAATGACTGAAACAAAACACGAACCAGCTTCTCCGCCGTGATCCGATGCCTCCAGAAGCGCAAAATCAATTTGAAAAGGAGTTATTTACAAGCTTGATGCGCGCTAACGTCTATGAAAAATAACATCTTTTCAAATCTAGTTCTTTTTTTTACACTTTAAAACAAGTCTCTATCTTCTTCAGCTGTTTAGAAGAACGCTGCAACGCGGTTTCACTGTGAAGCTCCAGAAATGTTTTATGGACAACAGAACGGCTGAGTTATCATTTTTGGGTGTATCGCTCCTTTAAGCGCCGTACTCGAGTAAATGTACTTAGTTACATTCCACCGCTGCCTGTAAATCTGTGGGAGTAAAACAAGCGTGTCGACTGGCGAGAGGATCAGAGATGAGTGAACAGGTTCTTTAGTGAATGAGTGAGTAACTCGAGGATTAATGAAGAAGCGACCCGTCTCTCCGCCACCTCCTCGCTCTCCGTGTCTTTGTATTGTGTGTGTGTGTGTGTGTGTGTGTGTCACCGTGTGCGCCTCCTTTCCTCGGGGGCTCCAGTCGAATCCAGAAAGCGCTCTCGCTCCTCCCGCCGCTCGGATGTTCGGTCCTTAGCATTCACTCAGCGTCTGCCAGTGTCGACAGGTGATGCCAAGCAGATGAATAGAGAAAATGCTCTTTGTTGCTCCTTATGCTCATCCTCCCTTTCTCCCCCTCCTCTCTCTCTCTCTCCCCAGGCTGCTGTTTTGTCACGTTTTACACAAGGAAAGCTGCCCTTGAAGCCCAGAATGCACTGCATAACATAAAGACCTTAACAGGGGTGAGTGTGTGTCCTCGATTCTCCTCTGCCTACTTTTTCTCTCTCTAATCACACACTTACAGCAGCATCCCTGAGGCGGACCCCGCCTCAACCTGTGTGTGTGTGTGTGTGTGTGTGTGTGTGTGCGCTGCTGCCACACTGCATTTGCAAGCCTGCGAGTGACCATGAAAAAAAGTGCGAGCAGGTGAGCAACATGACTGTCAGCACCGGTTTGTCCGCCAGTGGAGCTTTTTTCTCTGACTGTTATTTAAAACGACCGACGTTCTGAATTCAGTCGGACTTGCTTCAGTTTTCAGGGTTCCGCTGTCGTGGAGCGCCGGAACCGAACAGAGCCGCGGTTCCTGTTGTTGTATCGTGCAGCAATGTGATGAAAAGTGATTCAGGAGTCGGTGTTAAAGCAGTTTATTCTCAGGAAATCAGACTGATAATAAATAAATAAGATGTCAGAAACACTTTTGTCCAGATTTTGACAGTGTTCTTTTTTTGGTGCATGTTTTTTTCTGTGACTGAACAAACATCTGTCCGCTCCAGTAGACGTCACGCACCAGAGGATATAATCTGCCAACTGGGCCCACATTTAGATAAAATGGGCCCATATTTGTACACAGACATTGCCAACATTTAGCAGTTTACTCTAAATGTATGACTGATATTGATGGCAAACACGTCAACAGTAACCAATAAAGGCGATTGCTTTGGCACCTGTGGAGAAAGTCACCAGACTCCCTCTGAAAATCACTCAATTTTGTTAGTTGACGAGTTTGGAGAGACTTTCCAAATGTTGTGAAATGCTGTCTATGACAAATTAATAACTATTCAGGCCTTCTCATTAATTCGGCAAATGTTAAAAGTCAAGAAATGTCATTCTTTGTGTACAAAAAAATGCCAGTTGAACCAATATTTAGATCAAATTGTATATTGTATACAGACATTGCCAACATGTAGCAGTTCAGCCTTTAATCTAAGTGTTTGGGGGATACTGATGGTAAACATGTCAACAGTAACCAATATAGGTGATTGCTTTGGTACCTGTGGGGAAAGTCACCAGACTCCCTTTGAAAATCACTCAATTTTGGTAGTTTTAGACTTAGAGGGAACCTTATAAATGTTGTGAAATGCTGTCTATGACAAATTCATGACGATTTTCGCCTTCTCATAAATTCGGCAAACATTAAAAGTGAAGAAATGTCATTCTTTGTGTTAAAAACACTGCCAGTTGGGCCAATATTTAGATAAAATCAGCCTATATTTGTATACAGACATTGCCAACATGTAGCATTTCAGCCTTTACTCTAAATGTTTGGGTGATATTGATGGTAAACATGTCAACTGTATCCAATATAGGCGACTGCTTTGGCACCTGAAAGTTACCAGACTCCCTTTAAAAATCACTCAATTTTGTTAGTTGTAGAGTTTAGAGAGACTTTACAAATGTTGTGAAATGCTGTCTATGGAAAAAAATTAATAACTAGGCCTTCTCGTTCATTCGGCAAATGTTAGGTGAAGAAATGTCATTCTTTGTGTTAAAAACACTGCCAGTTGGGCCAATATTTAGATAAAATTAGCCAATATTTGTATAAAATCTGAAGATTATGTCGATTATTGTTGTTTAATTGAAATAAAAAATAAATAAAACAATTAAAACACACAAACTAAGGCAGAATCTTAATAGGCAGAATTATTAATTATATCAGAAAGAAGGAATGTCTCCTCCTCTCTCCGCCATCTTGAATGTCTCAAAATGACAATGACATACGAGGATAACCATCAAACGCACTACAGCTCGGGGTACGTTTGCTGCACTTCTCTCTCCCCATTTCCTGTCATTTTTTCAGGACGCTGTGTGAAATATGAGTAAAATATAATATGACAGTTTGTCACAGTCGCTCCCAAAACAACAGCCTACCTGATGACTCGAACATGGTGTTCACGTTAGAAGCAAAAGACGTTGAATTGAGGTGTTTTGCATTGAACTAAATCACAATTAACTGCTCCGATTGTCACTTTGATCACTTTACAGACGTGTATATGTAAGAATATCCTTCTTCAAAGTTTTTTTAAGCGACACCAGAGGTCAGAAAGACTTTCTAAGTCGGGTGCGTTCACGCTTCACGCTTGCTCACGTCTAGTTTCTGCGTATCGGCTCACCGGTGACTGATCTTGGCTGTGAAGAAGTGTGTTGATGTTTGACTCTTTCATGCTGCCTGCTCCATCCTCCACTTATTGTTCCCTCCTGTGGCCCAGGAGAGCGATAGAGGAAGTGGGCCGGCGCTCGCTCGCGCTCACTCTCTCAGCCCCGGGTGGATATTTAGAGGCCTCCTGATCCCTTCTGCCGGGGCTATTGGCTGCCTCCCCGCCTCTCTTTCTTGGCTGCGCCGGCTAACTGGAATCTCATCAGTTGAGCGCCTGCATTCTCTCGCTTCTGTCAGTTGGATCGGCGGATAGCGTCCCCCCCCCCCCGGGGCAGGACGGGGTGGATTCTGAGAATCCCACGGGAGCTATCCGGGATTTGTGCTCGGGTTCCCGATTCGGAGTCAAGCTTGTTGTTTTGCACAGAGTCACCGTGTTAATTGCTCGTGGAATAAGTATGTTAAATTCGGTCTGTTTTCCTACGCCGCGAGAGTTAGTCACTTATCCCTTGTTGGAGGTGTGAAACAGCCCAGGGGAGGACACATTCTGCAGCAGTTTCTGGATTATAGGAACATGAAATCGCCTTCTTTTACACCATAAAACACCCTCCCATCCCCGTGTTCTGTCTGGTCATCCCTCCGCCTCGCGAGCTGCTCTCTCCCGAGGCGTCTCTGTTTGGTTGTTATGTTTGAGGCTTTTTTTGAAGTTGTATACCAACAAATTTGTAATGTAGGGCAGAAGTTTGTTTTCAGAAGTTGAGGGAGACAGAAAGAAAGTGTCAAAATAACAAGAAAACAAACGCTGTTTCAACCGATTCCAAGTGTTGAAGTAGTACTCACAATATCCCCAGACTCCCTTTACAAATCACGTGATTTTAAGAGTTGTTGCGTGAGGGAGAAACAGAACAAACTTTGCAAATCAGATAAGGCAGATTCTAAATGATTCATGCCTTCTTTCAAATTCTGCATTAAATGTGATGCACTAAGTTGTTTCTGTTCTTCTGTCCGTTCGTGACATCACCGCTCCAACCTGTCTGCTTCTGCGTCTAAAATACGTCTTACTCCCACTTGCAGTTTAGCATTTACACAAAAGTATGAGTGAAGTACCTTTAATTGATGATAATTGTGTTAAATTTTACCATATAATGTCAACAGTAGCAGATATAGGCAACTGCTTTGGCACCCATGGAGAAAGTCACCAGACTCCCTTTGAAAATCGCTCATTTTTGTGAGTTGTTGCGTTAAAGGACAATTTATGAACTATGTGAAATGCTGCTTACAACAAATTCTTACAATTTTGGGCCTTTTAAATAATTCGGCAAATGTTACACATGAAGATTTCTTTCTTTGTTTGACGGACTTAAAGCCGTCCACTTGTGATTGGACCTGCTGACACCAGGTCTAATTATCCTCCATTCACTGTTCAGAATCTAAGAGTAGATACAACAACAGTAAGAAGCCGCGGGTCCTAACCATGATATTAAATGTTTTCCTGGGAGTATAAAGGATCTGAGTCTGCAGTAAACTCACATTTTGTTTGTGGCGGCGCAGAAAAGCCTTTCAGAGCAGGGAGAATTAAAACTGTCCATTGAAGCCCCGACGGCATTGATCAATGGCTTAATATGTATGTAATTAAACCCAAATCATATTCATCATGTCAGAGCTGGACGACACTGACTGGCTGACATCCGATTTTTAATAAAAGCCAGCGATCGATGGGCGGATATGGTTTAAAGCTAATATAAAGTACAATAAATACAGTACGCTCTCAGATACACATGCTCACTTGCAAAACAGTGGATCAATAGTGGCATAATGACAAATCATTAAGTGTTTTGTGCAGGATTTGTTTTTAACATGGTTTTATAAACTGGAGCTGAAACTAAAAGAAAAAAAAATAGGAAGGGGAGGAAAAGGTGAGTGCAGTCGACTAGAGACTGGGGGAAAAAAAAATGGATGATGATGATGACGGTGAATTAATTGCTGAACGAGGCGAGACAAAAGGAGAGCTGACACAGAGAGGGGAGGAATTGAACGAGAGGTTAGCCGAGTGACGGGCAGATGGACAGTAAAAAGGTGGAGTGGAGCACTCCAGCACGCTCGAGGGCAAAGCAATAAACGCGCCGCAGTTAAAAACCAATACCTGCTTATTAACTTCCCCACTCTCCTGGCTTGTAAAAAGCCAGTGGAACAATGTTTGTATTGGCACTCTTCCCCTCCCTCGCTCTATCGCTCCTTCCAAACCCGAGGCCCTAACAGGGAGAGATGCGATCAGAGTGGAAGGCTGGATGGAGGCCAAATTGGAGGAAAAAGGGCACCGGTGTTGGCAGCGGCGAGTGGCAGCCATGTCGGTTGAGGGCAGGAGGAGTTGAACAGGTGCCATTTCTTTAGGAATAAGCGAAGGGATTTCTGCTTTTGATGTGATGATTCTCTCTCAGAGCTCAGAGAGAAGACAGCAGCCGTGGGAGGGAAGAGTGGTGGGTCGAGGTTCTGACCGTCTGACAGGAGAAACGAACAGAAACAACCGGCTGCTGTTGTCAAACCAATCGCCAGAGGAACTGTTGGCACTGTGCGCATTTCTAGGTGTGTTTGTGGTCACAGAACCAGGTGATTTTAGTGCGATATTGGGACATTTCCACCTGTATTTGTAGTGACAGAACCAGATGATTTTAAGGAGAGTTTGGGACATTTCAAGTCGTGTATGTGGTGACAGAACCAGGTATTTTTATGTAGACTTTGGGACATTTTCAACTGGAATTGTGGTGACAGAACCAGGTATTTTTGGCGACACTTTTGGACATTTCCAGCTGTGTTTGTAGTGACAGAACCAGGTGATTTTAAGGAGAGTTTGGGACATTTCCGGTCCTGTTTGTGGTGACAGAACCGGGTGTTTTTATGTAGACTTTTGGACATTTTCAACTGGGAATTGTTGTGACAGAACCAGGTGTTTTTGGCAACACATTCGGACATTTCCAGTCCTTTTTTGTGGTGACAGAACCGGGTATTTTTATGTAGACTTTGGGACATTTTCAAGCCTCATTTGTGGTGACAGAAGTGGGTGTTTTTGAGGAGGCTTTGGGTCATTTCCTTTGGTGTTTGTGGTGACAGAACCGGGTGTTTTTAGTGTAGACTTTTGGACATTTTCAACTGGGAATTGTTGTGACAGAACCTTGTGTTTTTGGCAACACATTTGGACATTTCCAGTTCTTTTTGTGGTGACAGAACCAGGTGTTTTTAAGTTGACTTTGGGACATTTTCAACTGGATTTGTGGTGAAAGAAGTGGGTGTTTTTGAGGAGGTTTTGGGTCATTTCCTTTGGTGTTTGTGGTGACAGAATCTGGTGTTTTTAAGGAGATACTGTTACATTAACCAGCCCTGTTTGTGGTGACAGAACCGGGTATTTTCACGTATCATTTCTCTTATTTTCAAGGAGACTTTGACACATTTCCAGATGTGTTTGTGGCAACAGAACTTGTATATTAAGCCAAACCATGATGTTCTCCTAACCCTAACGAACCTCAACAAACATAAAGTTGCCAATTAAGGAAATGTGCAGCTTGAAGCTCTCTGTGGTTTTGCAGAAACATACTTAGCTGACATTTATTCTAACGATTGGTTATGCCAACAGTTCTCGAAGCTGCCTCTCGCTGGCCTCACCTTACTTTAAAGGTTTCCATTGTTTGTAGAAAACTTACAACATTTCACTCCGGCGACTGGCAGCTCTCGTAGCTCCTCCGTCAGCTCCACATCTGTCCCGCTCCTCCCGTCACTCCTCAGCCGTCTCTGCTGAAGACTTGTCAGCAGTCTGACGGCGCACGTTTATTAAATGCGTGCACATGTGATTTAATGCATGCAGCGCGTGTATATTCACATCAGCACCAGAGCTGTCTGTCATACCTCAGCGATGAAGTAATGTTTCCACCAGCATGTGCATGTCGGAGCAGGAACAGGATGCTGCGTCGCTCAGGCGTCTTGTTTCCAGTTGTTATAGATTTGAATCAAACGATGCCTGAGTTAGTTTTTCATTTTATTTTTTTTTTATTTTTTCACGGGGAGTAGATTGGTCCCATCACACCCACGCGTTGCTGTGCATGCTGCTGTAAGACGACACTGATCACTGTAGTTTCCAGTAAACAAGGTCATGTTGTGATGAGTCAGACAGGCTTTCGGATACGGAGGAATGTTGGGAAGTAGGTTAAAGAAAAACAAGCTGTCATTACCGCGACTGCAGCGAACTTCAATCCCGGCGCCGTGGAGCTGGAGCGTATTTAAAGGATTTGACTTTTTCACCTCTTTTTTCTTGCAGCTTTTTGCACTTTAGTTTTTCTCTGCAGACGAACCGAGCAGGATCTCAGGTGTTGATTAACGAGCTGTAGAGGTGCTGGTATGTTTCCTACATGTCACAGAAACATGTCGACGTGGATGAAGTGACACAGTTCAGACAGCGGAGGCAGGGTTTGAAGACAGCGGGGAAAATGCTTGATAGCTAACTTGGAAAGGGACGGTTTCTTCACATTATCTCTCTGCTGTAACTCTAACGAACGCTGGTTTTCATTTGTTGGTGTCGCGACTACAAACGCTGGATGTTTCTGCTGCAGATCACAAACGTTAGCTGACCTCAACTTGCTCGGACAAAATGGAAACCGATGTCCTTGTTACTGTTGTCTGCTGCAGCTGAGAGAATCCAACGCTGTCGCCGTTTGAAGACACATTTCATATCCTGCCTTTGTGTGAGTCACTGTTAATCATCCCGGCAGTCATCAAAAAAAAAACTAAATGAACTTCAGAGACCCCATCAGTGGCGAGCAATGGTTGTCAGGTAAATTACCTACTTCAATGTATAATTTGCAGCCTGATATTACGTTACGTAAGCGGTTTAATAAGTTTGTATAAATCACAGAGAGTTTTTAGAGTAGACGTCGATAAAGTGTTTCCTAAATGCCATCAATTAGCTGACATGGAAGAGGCTGGAAGCTGAAATAAAGCACCGCGGCGACATTCTTTGGTCGGAAAATGTCCCCAAAATCAAAATCAAATTTCAGACTGGTAGTTTGTAGCGAGAGAAGGTAACTAAGTACTTCTACTCAATTAGGGTGCATGAGGTACGCAAGTATTTCTATTTTCTGCCACATTATGCTTCCACTCCACTATAATTTGGGGGCAAATATTGTACTTTTCAATCCACTACATTTTTTTGATAGCTTTAGTTACTAGTTACTTTTCAGATTACATAAATTACTTAATAGCTGCTGAATATTGAATTCCAGGCAGGTAATCTGTTGATATAGCACCTACAAATATGTATTGTTTACTTTGACTTGTGCTTTTGATGCTCAAGTACATTTAATATCAGTTATTTTCAGACTTTTTACTCAAGCACTCTTCATTCGGGTGACTTTCACTTTCAACAGAGTAATATTACAACACGATATCTTTACTTTTACACAAGTAGGACTTTTGTTTGCTTACAATGCTGATAATTTAAGACGAGTCATCCGGGTTCACTTAAAGTAAACCGCTAACTGCTGCTAACTGTAGCTCCCCTTAACTTGTTAGTAGCTCGTTTGACTGTGCAGCTAGCGGTCGCGTTAGTGTTGGTGTTGTTTACTGTCGGAGTCGCTAGTAGCTAGCTGGTTAGCATGCTAACTTCAATAGGTTTCTCTGCAACAGATATTTTCATCTTATTGTGTTTAACTTCTGGGCGTTCTACACAAACATCTCTTGCATATTAATCTTTTTAATTAATCGCGTCATTTATCCGAACGTTCGCGCTTCAGATGAGACTGTGCCAGTAGTTTGAGAGCACGTCAGCGCCATAACCATAAATCAGCAGGTGGCAGGAAAACAAAAAGAAACGAAAACAAAAAATGGAATAAAATGGAAAACAATGAGTCATGACGTTTCACATGAGGACGACTAAGCAGAACCGCTTTCTCAAAAAAAAAACAACAGCTGTAAGTGAAGTCGTTTCTAATGACCTGCTAATGAAGCCGTGGGGGGGTGGAGACAAAGTGTGTGTGTGTGTGTGTGTGTGTGTGTGTGTGTGTGTGTGTGTGTGTGTGTGTGTGTGTGTGTGTGTGTGTGTGTTGCCTGGAGAGCCGTGTGTTCACACTCCGACTCTAATAGCGAGGTCTAAATACGCTTTTCCCTCCACACACACACACATTATAACCCATCTATCGTGGAAAAACATGCCCTGCACCCCCGGAGCGATGTAAAGCCATAAGACCCCACCCCTGCTGCACCGCCTGATCCACACCCCTGCATGACTCCACACACACACACACACACACACACACACTCGTACACACACTCTTTATGTGCACGTAAGCATATGCCCCGGCACAGTCAGAGTTTATTACATTACGTTTTTTTTTCTCTCTCTCTCTCTCTCGTTCTCTTTTATTTTTTTATTTCCCTACTCGGAGACACACCCACCCTCCACGCTAACACAGCACACACGCTGAGACACACACACACACACACACACAGACCCACACGGCGAACAACACGCGGCGAGTTAAAGCCTGTCAGCCAGCCTGTCAGACAAGGTTGTTTGAGATTTTCCACTAAATTGAACTCTTTCATTAGTGGCTGACAGATGTCTAAATGCCCGGTGTCTCCCCCCCTCGTCTCCCCCACCCCCTGACACCCGCCAAGAAGGCCCCGAGGCCGCTGTTTTTCCGTCTGAAGCCCGGGTGGAGGGTGGAGGGTGGAGGGGATGGAAGAGATGGAAGGATGACGAGGAGGGGCGCGAGCTAATCTAGGACGTGTCCTCTGGAGTGCCCTCCAGCTCGGAAAAACTTCGGGTCCTTTATCCTCTTTCTTCTCTCGCCGCCTCTACCTCTTGCCCTGTTCTCCATCCGTCCCTCCCTCCTTCGCTCCGTCCTTCTCTTTTGTCCGGTTGGATCTCTCTCTCTCTCCATCTTTCTCCCCCTTCTCCATCTCCTCTTTCTCTTTGTGAAAACGGATGAAAAGCCCTTTGATTCACAGTTTCTCTCAAGGATATTTCATTCTGACACTCCGGCTGGAGGGAAGGGGAGGGAAGAGCGTGTGTGTGTGGTGTGTGTGTGTGTGTGTGTGTGTGTGTGTGTGTGTGTGTGTGTGTGTGTGTCGGGGGGGAGGTTGGGGTGGTTGGGCGGGAGGGGCTTCAGACGTGATCAGTGGAGCCCCGTCCTCCATGTGGGCGGATCAGAGCGTTTGTCGAGCGCCAAGCTTGATAAGAAGCGTGGGGCTCATTAAAAGCTACTGTCGCACTGAGACCACACACACACACACACACACACACACACACACACACACACACACACACACACACTCACACACACACACACTCACACAGGTCCCCACCTCCCATACCTTTCTGCTGGCAAGATAATTAGTGACGCTCCGCTGCCAGAATACAGGCGCAAGGTTGTGTGTGTGTGTGAGTGTGTGTGTGTGTGTGTGCATGTGTGTGTGTGTGCGTGCGCGCAAAACCAAAGGCACATCAAAGGCCGCCATCAAAGTAAGTGTGATCTCGAGCAAGGTTAAGGTTTAAAAGCAGCAATTTACAATCCAAAGACATAAGTCGTCTAATCGGTCATTTACTATTTCAAGTCGGCGGACGGCGCCGAGGACGGGAAGTCGCGCGCTGTAAGTGATAATGTTGCATTATCATTCTCAGTGATGTGAGAAATCAGATTCTTTCATGCGAGAAGCCGCCGTTGGTCTGAAGACGGCGACCGCTTCGGGCCTTTTGAAGGGAAACTTTGCGCGCTCGCTTGAGAAACGACGGGGCTGTAAGACGGCGGCCGCTCTCTCGCACACTGCGGGCGGCGATGTCGACCTCGAGCGCGCTTACAGTTTTTATGTGATTGGGTCGTATTTGAAAGAGAAGCACATCTGATACACTGGAACTCTTAGAGGTCGGTTCAAGGCGTATTTTTATGGTTTCACCGTTCTTTTCTTTATTTTAAGATGTTTTTCGGGGGCTTTGACGTGGAGACACAGACAGGAAGTGGAAGAAAGAGAAGGGGCGACGTCGAACTAGCTACCAAGGTCACCTCCCCGCTTTCTCTACAAGGTTATGACTCCAGCGTGGAAGTATCTTTTATCTCGAGAGACAATAAATGAACAGTATAATGATAATATGGTCCAAACGGTCCGCTGAGTGGGAGTCCAAGAATTGTTTTTTATAGTAAGAAGTAAAAGATTCAGATTTCGTCTGGGCAGAAAGGAACAAGATGAAATCATCTCGTACCCGACGAACCCAAAGCTGTTAGAAGCTGCAAAGTTTCTGAATCTAGTTTCTGTCAAAACAGTTTCAACTGGTATCAGCAAATAGAAAACCTTGATGACAACCTGCCCGCGAAATAAAAACCACTGAGTAAGAAAAATTAGCTGTTTCAGCGGTGAGAGACTAATATAATCTTTGCCGAAGATATTTACAACAAAATCTGCTTTTTAAAAAAGTTATATTTGAAGTTATATTCAACCAGATCTGTTTCATTTTCTTCTGTCGAACCAAATAACTTCTAGCTGTGATAGAAGAACGTTAATGCTGTGCAGAATCCAAACCTCACGGAAAATCAAGGAAAACAAAAAGAGCGTCAGTATAAAATGTTGGCTGAGTACATTTCTGGAAAAACCACAGATAAGTTCAAGCTGTGCATTTCTTTACGTTGCAGCTTTATGTTGGTTCACGTTACAGTTTCCTTCTCTCTCGTCACAACGCTGTGCTCGTGCTCTGGTTAGGTTCAGGCACAGAAACCACTTGGTTGGGTTTAGGGAAACATTGTGATTCAGGCTTAAAATACCTGTTTGTGTTGCCACAAACAAACCTGGAATTGTCCCCAGTGTTTCCTTAAAAACACCTCGTTCTGCCACAAGAAACAGCTTGCGATGTATTGAATTCTGGTCTTGAATGTCTCACAGTTTGCTGCTGCTGCTGGGACGAACCTGCAGGCTGCGAACACGTCCCGCGTGCGACCGAACTCATCTGAAAGGTTTTTCTGTTTTCATGTGTTAAACGCTGGCTGTATACAACACACACACACACACACACTCAACACACACAGCGCTCGAGATACACTTTCTGACGTTGTTATGCTGCCAAATCGTCTCCCTAAGTCCCCAAATATCCTCCCCGCTCACTGTTTATGCCTTTAAATGAATTGTAAACCGTGTCGAGCCGCGCAGACGAACGTTTTTATGGGCGTCCTGATGTACAAGTTTTTCTGCAAACCAGCATTTAGTCCAGGAGACGTCGTCAGCTGATACCTGAGATCTGAACAGCTGATCAGAGCGATAGTAACTTCTGAATGTAATTAAAAACAGAATCCGTAGTCGTGGAGATGCGACCAGCATCGGGCCCGTTTACCAGAGAGAAAACCCTCCAGTGCGACGAGTGTGTGTTTTTAAAGTGCTTGATAGCAGCGCTGTGAGGAGGGAGGAGGGACGAGGAGGAGGGAGGAGGAGGGAGGAGGGGAGGAGGGAGGAGGAGGGAGGAGGGAGGAGGAGGAGGGAGGAGGAGGGAGGAGGAGAGGGGAGGAGGAAGGAGGAGGAGAGGGGAGGAGGAGGAGGGAGGAGGGAGGAGGAGGGGAGGAGGAGGAGGAGGGAGGAGGAGAGAGGAGGAGGGGGGAGGAGGAGGAGGAGGAGAGGAGGAGGAAGGAGGAGGAGGGAGGAGGGGAGGACGAGGAGGGAGGAGGAGAGAGGAGGAGAGGAGGAAGGAGGAGGAAGGAGGAGGGAGGAGGGAGGAGGAGGGGAGGAGGAGGGAGGAGGAGGAGAGGAGGAGGAAGGAGGAGGAGGGAGGAGGGGAGGACGAGGAGGGAGGAGGAGAGAGGAGGGAGGAGGAGGAGGAAGGAGGAGGAGGGAGGAGGGGAGGAGGAGGAGGGAGGAGGAGAGAGGAGGAGAGGAGAGGAGGAGGAGGGGAGGAGGAGGGAGGAGGAGAGAGGAGGAGAGGAGAGGAGGGAGGAGGAGGGAAGGAGGAGGAAGGAGGAGGAGGGAGGAGGAGGGAGGAGGAGGACGAGGGAGGAGGAGGAGAGGGGAGGAGGGAGGAGGAGGAGGGATGAGGAGGAGGGGAGGAGGAGGAGGAGGAGGAGGAGGAGGGAGGAGGAGGAGGAGGAGAGGAGAGGAGGGAGGAGGAGGGGAGGAGGAGGGAGGAGGAAGGAGGGCGCTTCATGTCCGCCGCCTGTCAGTCGATGCACGTTGTTTGTTCAGGTAGGAGCCTATTACACATTTCGCTGCTCTATCACAATAGCTCTCCACGCTGCACTTAAGAAGCAGATGAGCCGACTGGCAGGAAGAAAAAAAAAGAGGCGAGGTAACTCCGGCAGACTGACAGAGCGGCGGATTTACTCCCAAGTTTTTTTTTTATCAAGCAGCGGTGCAAACCTGACCGGCGTAACCGCCCAAGGACTCGGGGGGAAGCAGTTGTAGGTGGTGCTGAGCCTGAAACGGCGGAAATACAGGCGAGCGTAGGATATTGAATTTATCATGTACTAAGCCGTGTGTCATCAAACATTCATGTGCTGTGGCCTGGAGGATGTTATGCAACCAGCTGAAAGGTTAGACCTCCGACAAGCGCTTTGTAACAAGGCCGGCCGCAGACGGCTGACCAATAAGCTGCGAGAGCTTGTTAATGTCTGCGTCTTTGAGATCCTGCTCGGCTTCCCTCACACATCATTTAAGTCCAGAAAAACAACAGTGACACACACACACACACACACACACACAACCATTCCCACAGCGGTGCCATTACAGAGGCTCATTATCAAAATCAATTCAATTAAAGGCTGTAATTGCTGTAGTGAAACCCAAATGCTATCGCAAACAGGGCTGAAGGAAGGCAAACCTCATCGATGCACAGACCCGCCGAGCGTGTGTGTGTGTGTGTGTGTGTGTGCTCTTATTTAACGAAAGAAATATTAATCGCTTGTTTCAAATTAACTTCCCTAACCCCTCTTTTCTCTCCGAGTTGGTGGCGGTGTTTAAGCATATTGATTTTTCTCGGGGCGGGGGAGGCGAGGCTGTAAACGCAGGCCAGCTATGTTAAACACTCGGAGCAGTTAGCGAGGAGACGCGACGCCAAATCCCTCAATCATGCTGCTCACACACACACGGACGCACACACACACACTGGGTTAATTGTTTACCCAGCTAAATGAAGTGGGGATAATGTCGGCTAACTGCGCGCTAAGCGGCCGCTAAGACGAGGGATATTGTAAAGGACAATTTGATTTATGGCGCGTTTTGTTTGCTGGAAGGAGAGCGAGAGTTAAAGTCACTCTTTATCTGTGTCGAGTGTGTGTGTGTGTGTGTGTGTGTGTGTGTTTTACTGTCAACACCTGAGGTTTACCTTCAGCTTTCACTGAGGATTCAGGAGGATGTGAGACGGAGAGGAAAGTTTCTGATGGCAGAGGAACGTTTGCTGTTTCACATTTTTAGATGTAAGTTTGCTGGAAAGAAGGTTTTATCCTCCGTAATGTAGATTTTTTTTGCTATCGATGTCAATCAAACTGTCAGAGGCTGCGGAAGAAGACAGACTGGACATCGATCTGTAAAAAAAACAACACCACTGACCAACTTTCCTTCAGAAGCGTGAGATGATTTAATCGATGATTGAACTCTTCATGAAGTCAACGAGCATCTTGAGCCAACAATTAATCTCAAACCTCAAAACAAGACAACGAAAAACTCCTTCTGTGTCTCGAAATGAGCACAAGACACGACACTGTAGGCTTGCGATGATGTTCGGATCAGATATTGTTAATTCATTTTATTGAAGATGACCTGCTGAGACTTTCTCTTTCAAGTGTTTCGATAAGTTTTCTTCAGGAATTTGCCGTCATTCAGTTTCCTCATTCAGTGTGAATGAGGAAAGACTTTGTGGATTTTGGAGAATGTGTGATCTTTTTATCGCGAGCTAACTAACAAAACTCCTGCCGCTGACTCCTGTTTTCTTCGGTGGTGCGTCACAGTCAACGTCACAAACTCGCTGAAAAGCCGCGTGGAGGCCGGAGAGGATGTTTTTTTATAA
The DNA here is from genome assembly GCA_963678695.2 of Diplodus puntazzo. Lineage (NCBI taxonomy): Eukaryota > Metazoa > Chordata > Actinopteri > Spariformes > Sparidae > Diplodus > Diplodus puntazzo. The sequence continues at coordinate 21,645,413 of OZ023177.1, forward strand.
GATTAAAGATTAAGATTTTAAGCACCAGTGTCCGTTCCTTCGCACCGTCGCTGCAGGTCAGAGCGCGAGGCGTTTTAATACCTGTGAGTCATCTGAAGCTGGAATGAACGCCGGTTGCTCCTTTTTCTCACTGAACAACCGCCAGATGTTCGTGGGTTCTTCACCCAGATGTTAAAGGCGTAGAACGCAGCGTGTTCCCGGCTTTCTTTTCAGGGAGATCTTAAGCCGTTTCAACAATGAAGGCGAGGCGTCCTGTGTGTCACAGGTGATGATCGCCGTCTAGAGGTCACGCGTCTTCAGGGGCACCTCTGTGGTCGAGTGTGGATGCTGCTCACTTGCAGGTGTGTGTGGTGTGTGTGTGTGTGTGTGTGAGTGTGTGTGTGTGTGTGTGTGTGTGGTCGGTCGGTCGTACGGTCTCGGTCACTGGTATTGAATCCCGACTGTGAGGGCCATCTGTCTGACTTTGACCCAGCAGCTCACCGTCACACCTTCAGAGAAGAGGGCGGAGAAAGTGTGTGGTCGCCGTCTGTGTGTGTGTGTGTGTGTGTGTGTGTGTGTGTGTGTGTGTGTGTGTGTGTGTGTGTGTGTGTGTGTGTGTGGGCGAGAGACAGACAGACAGAGAGAGAGAGAGAGGGAGGTGGTGCTGGTGGTGTTTGGTACCGTACAGTATGTGCACTCCCCAGTTCTTCTGGCACACACACACTCCGGTCATGTGAACTTGGCGCTCGCTTTGAAGACGCCAACTGCCGGCAAAGGGCAGACGAACACACACACACACACACACACACACACACACACACACACACACACACACACACACACGTCCTATTCCCAGCGTGAAGCCTCAAGTTAGTCCTCTGGCTCCGGGACAAGGCGACCTCTGACCTTTTTAAGCATCGGGGGCATTCCCGGAAGACGTCTGCCGGTCAGGAGGAGGCGACAGGAGCAGCAGTTAACATTTTAAAGAGTGTTTGGTTTCGTTGCACTCGATACACCAGGAGGAGGAACTCTTTAACGGGCTTGAGGTTTAAGGGCATAGATGGCCGGACAGGTAGCCGGGAGTCTGTGTTCACGATGAGGTCATAAAGATAAAGACGCTGAGAGGAGACGAGGGGGGGTTAGCGGGTGTCAGCTGCCGACACATAGACACCTCACCTCGGCCAGGAGGGAGGACGGGTGATTAAAGAGGCCGTCCCATAACTGGAAGGTCGTAAACATCCATCCTGGCTGCCCGCTGCACTCTGATCCCTCTGGTGTAATGTTGGACCGTATGGTCTCGCTCATCCCGACATAAATATCTTCTGGTGATTTAAGCTAATCTTACACAACCACAGCTGTGACTCGTCCTGCTCGCAGTCGCGTTCATGCTCAATTACTCAATGTGTCGGTATGAACGGCGAATCAGATGACGAGTGAGGAACGTGGCGGCGAACACACAGTGACATCTTTTAGCCTGGTTGTTTGGTTTACCGTGTGATTCAGCCTCTTGTCGTCCATGTTTTCAGCTAACGAGCTCTAGCTGCTAGCGATTAGCACGTTAGCAACGAGCTAGGAAAGAGAGTTGAACACGTAAAGATATTTATTTTTCAAGAGTCGAACTTTACGTGGACGCTAAAAACAGACTGGCATTTATCAGACGGATGCTAATGTTTACATGTGTGTCCTTCTTTTCCTCCTTCCTTCCTTCCTTCCTTTCTTCCTTCCTTGACAACACACTAACGACTAAACCTCACACACTCCTTTATAAACGAGTACGTGAATGAAACAGATGTTTTTTTTTGTTGTTTTCATCTTCGGGAACACTTTTAAACTCGAGTGCGAGGCTCTTCTGTGCTTCGACCTCTGAGAACGTAGAGAAACGACAATTAAGTGAATCGAACTGAGGCGACAAAAAAAATGAGATTTCCCTCCCCCGTAGGACAAATGAAGTAATCAAGTTAAATTCAATTTAGTACATGAATGAACTGTGGATTCTGGTTGCCGGCTCGAGAAAAACTATAAATCCAGATAAATTAAAACCATTTCATCGCGGCTCTTGTAAGATATGACACATATTGTGGAAAGAAGGGAGTTGTAATTCTTGAACAAGTGGGACAACATGGTGGCTTAGCGGCTCATTATTAGCCCGTGTGAGTGGTGACTTTCAGCGTTTTGCACATTAATATGTAAATTAAATGTTAATCGATTTTCAAAGGTGTGCGTTTATCATGTGTTCTTTTAACAGCGGCGCCCAGCGTGACTCGAGTCGATCACAACTGAGCTGTGCCGTTTTGTAATAAGGCAATTCAAGTGCGCCGAAAAATGATTAGAAAAACAAATGGCGACACTTCAGTACTTGGAGAGCGCCGCGGACGCCTCACGAGCAGATTAATAAGCTGCTTAAAGAGCGCGCAAACTTTTCTTTGCCGACGTAATAATCAAAACATCAGTGAAATTACATTCGGTTTGAGTTTGTGCCGTTAACTGTTCGGCTGCTTTGTGAAGTAATCAGCCATTTTCTTTAGTTTTTTAGTCTTCTTCTCATGTTAGCAGCAGGTGTTAGCCATAAATTAGCTTTAAACAGGAATATTGTGTCCTTTCTTTCCTCCTTCCTTCCGTTCCTCATTCCTTTTTCTCATTCTTGTGGTGATTTCAGTTAGTAAATCTCAGTTCAGAGCTCAGAGGAAGACGAGAACAGAGGTTTTAGGGACAGAGAGACCAATGAGCTCACCAGGTAGGACGAGGCAGGTAAACAGGAAGTAGATTAAGCAGCCGACTGACGAGACGGGTGCGTTTGTCGGGCTAAACGCCGGCACAGCAGCAGGTATGAAGTTTTTTTGGGTTTCTCTGTGCGTCTGTGAGCCAAAGTGCAGCGACGACTTAGTCGTTTTTTTTCGGCGAGCTCCCGCTGAGCGCATAATGAATGGCAGACTGCGGCCGTGGGGGCTGCCAGGCGAGAACAAAAAGCACTGTGGAATTGTGGGATGGCGGAGGAGAGTCTCGCGTTGTGGGTCTCAGCGGGAGCTCGGCGAGATCAAACATGCCGACAGCGCCAGCCGCCCGCCCGCCCGCCGGGGATTCTGGGTAGACGGACCTGAGGAGGAGACGCGGGAGAAGCAGTTTTTGTGTACCTGTGTGTGCTGTTTGTGTTTGTGTGTGTGTGTTGTGCGGTGGCGGATGCTGTTGTGGCTTTAGTGTCTGTGTTTTGTGTTTTGTGCCTGTAGAGGACAGACTTTGAAATGGATTAACGAGAACTGACTTGATGTGACTTCCAGGTTTTCGCTTTGACACGACTTTCCTGCGTTTGATGTGGCTTCAACACACACACACACACACACACACACACACACACACGTGTCATCCATGTCCCAGCATCCGTCCTTGTGTTGACGATACTGTAGTGAAGCTGCAGCCTGAAGGGTTACCGACTATTCCTGTCCGTCCGTCGTGTCTGAACTTCTTCCCTCCTCGTGTTTCTCTCTCTGCCTCTGTTGGTTCGCAGTCTTTTCTCTGTTTTTCCATCCATTGTTCTTGTTCTTTCTCCCTCCTAATAGAACTCTTCATTTTGTCTTTTGTCACCACACATGTGCCACACACACATCATTTGATTCAGGAGAACTTTGTCTGAGAAAGGACGAATAAAAAATACCAGTTCAGTTATTTTTTTTTAAAAAAGATGTGCTCGGATGTTTTTAGACTTCCAGCTGACCTTTCTTAAGGTGTGACACTCACACTCTCACTAAATTAAATTCAGATCTCTGTTCCTCTTCTTCCTTTCTTCTCTCTCTTTGACTTTATTTCTTCAGCCATGTTATTTGAAGATCCGTGCGACTAAGAGCACCATAAACCACAAATCAAATTGTCCGACTCTCCCTGAATCTCTCATATTCACATTTTCTTTCCTTTCTTTAATTTCATTGTCGTCTTTTCTTCCTCCCTGTAATTTTCTGTCACTCTCTCTTTTATTTCTTTTCCCACATACAGACGTTTCTGCCTGAATTCCAAACTGAAGCTATGATTGTTTTTATTTCTTCTTTATATTTGTGAGTGGTTTCATTGATAGCTCATCTTTCTATCTTTCTGTGTTTCTCCCCCCGTCACCATTGGCTGCCTCCATCAGGCGTGTTTGGGAACTAACCAACAGACAGACTAGGTGTGTGTGTGTGTGTGTGTGTGTGTGTGTGTGTGTGTGTGTGTGTGTGTGTGTGTGTGTGTGTGTGTGTGTGTGTGTGTGTGTGTGTGTCTGGGACAGGTCTGTTGAGACAAGGAAGGAAAAAGAAGAAATGGCAGAGAGTGAGGATGATAAGGACGAGAGCGAGAGGGAGAGGGGTTGGGATAAAGGTGTGTGATAGAATTGGAAGATCAAAGCCTTCTGTCACAGCGCGACTGAGCCCAGGGGCATTATGGGTAAGGCAGGCAGGGCGCGCACGGACTCGCACGGACACGCACACACGCGCCGGCGCACACACTGGCTGCTGGTATTTTGACTCTGAGTGTGATTGATACCGGGCTAGATTTGGAGAATCACTGTCATTCGTCTCTCCGCAGATCAAACAGCCACATAATCTCCGATAAAGGAAAGAGAGATGGAGGGAATAAAACAAAAAAAGGAGGGGGGATGTAGGAGGAGGACGGAGAGAGAGAAGGAGGTGACAAAGCCTCCTCATCTGTGAAGTGTTTTTCATAAGAGACGACCCGCCACCCTTTAAAAACACATCCGTCATTCAGCTCCATTAAACTGCTTCTCAGGCCGATCAGAGAGAGAAAGAGATTCAAACACGAGTGTCAGACGGCGTTTACACCGGCTGTTAACATGTAATCTACATCTCAACTTCTCAGAAAAACCTACGCTACGTGAACGCAGAACGATAGAGACAAGACCGTTCAGACCGACGTCGATCCGGATCGTGTTTCTGATGGACGTGTGGGCAACATCTTTTTAAAGAACCGTTTCCACAACCGAAAAAATATATAATCTGACTCTGTACAGCTCGTCCGGCATAATCCGAGATCTCAAATCGATCAGAAACACTCCTCTGTTCCGTTTAAAAGAAACGAGGAGCGGCGGAAGACAAAGAACAAAGTTTAACCTAAATTATTACACAAGATGGTCAAAGTGTAACCACATCAAAATATCTGAAGTTCTTGGATTTCTTCAGGTGCAACCAAAGAGCAACAAGGCACCAAAAAACACAGATAAGTTCAACTGAACGTTTCTTTTCGTCGCATCTTAAGGTTGAATTTCTACGTCTCTCTTGTCACAACGCTGTTCGTACGCTCTGGTTCGGTTTAGGCACTAAAACCGCTTGGTTAGGGTTAGAAAAACATCATGCTTTGGCTTCAAGTTGGTCGCCACGCTAATCACCGCAGACGTTCCGAAATATATCAACAGCTGTCCTTGAAGATACCGGCTGATGTGACTCGCACTGCAGTCGGCCGTTTGGCGGCCATGTTGTTGGTAGCAGACCTTTAGACCTGCAGTCACTGGATGTGAATGTGTGTGAAGTCTTTCTGACGACACTTCTTCATCCTGCGTGCACCTCATTAAGTCGACCGTGTGTTCGTGTTGGTCGCTGGCTAGTTTAAAGCTAGTTAGCTTAACAGGTTTTAGCACGTAAACGTATATTAAGAAACTTCAGGCTTCCTCTTCTTCTACTTCGTTTTGGACTTATTTTCTTTTTTTATTATTCTTGTCCCTCAACTGCAGATGTTAGCAGCAGATGTTTGTGAACACGCTGTGCATTTCAACTGATCAATTAACCGCAAAGTCACCAGACTCCCTTGACAAATTGAGCATTTTTGAGAGTTTTTGAGCGAGGTGAGACTCAACAAACTTTGCAAAACAGCTACTGTTGATTTCTGAATCATCCGTGGCTTCTTGTAAATTCGGCATTTAATGCAACACATTAAGATGTTTCTGTCCCTGTGAAAAGTGTCAGTTTATCTTGGGATTGCTGTGGCAGAGTGTGTCTTACCTGCCAACTTGTGAAAGAAGACGACGTTTTATTGGCAGCATGAATGTCAAATTTTGAGGCCCTCAGAGAAAGTTGCCAGGCTCCCTCTAAAAATCACTCAATTCTGAACGTTGTGGTGTTCAGAGTAACTTTAGAAACTTGGTGAAACAGTCTCCATGTTGAATTCATGATTATATGTGCCTTCTTGTAAATTCGGCAGTAACTGACAATCAACATGTCAAATTTCTGTCCCTCTTGTTCTCATTCTTCTTGTTTGTATTCTTTCTCTTCATGTGCTTCCTGTTGTTCTTTAACTTCTCTGGTGTTGTTGGAAAATTGGCAAAGTGCTCCAGGCGCCTTCTGGACATGAGTATTTGTTTTTTTTAAGGGCTGAGCCAGATTTGTGTCTCGCACAGAAAAAAAATAACCGGTGCAACTGAATATTACGTCTGCCTGTTCGAGATGCACACACCTGTAAGAGAATGACACCTGAAATAATAACTGTTGGTGCGTGTTTTTATAACATTTTGTCTTTCCTCTCTGTCTCCACAGATGCACCACCCGATTCAAATGAAACCTGCAGACAGTGAGAAATCTAACGGTGAGTGCCACACACACACACACACACACACACACAGTGACAACAGTATCACACACTCATGCATCAATAGCTGTTTTGAATTTGCTTGGTAATGGCTGCCTCACCCGAGTGTTTGCTCCAGAGACTGGGGGGAAAATATGAAGACAGCGAGAGGGGAGCAGAGAAGAAGAGAGATGGTGGGGGGGGAACACTAATAAATAAATATATTTTTATATGTGTGATGAATTATTAAGGTGCTTCAGAAGGAGGTCAACAAAAGTTGAATGGTTTTGGCCTGGCGCTGAACCCGCCTCACTCCCCCGTGGCAGCTCGCTCATACAAACATGCTGTATGCACCCTCACGCTCGCCGCACGCACATTCTCTCACACGCTTTAAAGCATCCATCACACGGCGCCGTCACACGTCCTCGTCCTCAGATCACCTCGTTTTCCAAACTACATATTGCACATCCAGCTGTGAATTGATTTCCTCTTCCTCCGTTCCTCCTCGTTCTGACGAGGAGGCTGTTGGGACTGTGGGAAGTGGGAAGCGTCTGGCTGCCTTTTTTAAGGATGTGACCGGCGTTGCTCTATATTTCTCTGATTGTCAACAAATCTCATGCAAAGATGACACCAAGAAAGTGGCTGTTGAGCTACAAAAATTTTGGTCGGTTGGGTTTTGCTGCATAATAGCTTGACTTCTTGTTAAGAATATAATGTTTTGTTGCCACAAACATCTGCAAAAAGTGCTGACTTCTCGTTAAAAATATCTGGTTTTGTTGCCTCAAACTAGACTGCAAGAAGTCCTGACTTCTAATTAATATTATGCAGTTTTGTTGCTACAAAACCCGACTGCAGAACGTCCTGACTTCTCACTAAGATTATCCAGTTTTACTGCCACAGACACAGCAGCAAAAGCTCCTGACATCTCGTTAAAGGAAACAGTATTGTTGCAACAAACCTGGCTGCAGAATGTCCTGACTTCTCACTAAGATTATCCAGTTTTACTGCCACAGACACAGCAGCAAAAGCTCCTGACATCTCGTTAAAGGAAACAGTATTGTTGCAACAAACCTGGCTGCAGAATGTCCTGACTTCTCACTAAGATTATCCAGTTTTACTGCCACAGACACAGCAGCAAAAGCTCCTGACATCTCGTTAAAGGAAACAGTGTTGTTGCAACAAACCTGGCTGCAGAACGTCCTGACTTCTCATTAATATCATACAGTTTTTTTGCCACAAACACATCTGCAAAAGGTCCTGACATCTCGTTAAAGATCTATAGTTTGTTTTCTTCCCTGTCTGATCCACTCAGCTGCAGGTACGTCTGTAAAACTGGATGTCTGCAGGGCCTTAAAAAGTTATTGGTCTTTAAAGTCTGCAGTTTGAGTTTGTGAGGTCTTACTTGCTGCAAATATTGTATCTAATTTCTAGTATCCATCTTCCATTCCTGATGTGAACCTCATACTGTCTCTTAACTTTTTACTTGCACTTACCTTTTGGCAAAAGTAGTTTGAACAAATGTTACCCAGAGCATCCTCAGCCTCTGTAGTCAAAGTCAAACGTGAGCATCATCTCAAGGAGGGAATTTGACTTTACTTGATTGCTTTAAAGTGTGCGTGACCTTTCAATCATGGTGGCTCCAGAGAAGCCGAGGGAAGTGGAGCTGTGTTCCACCCGTCTATCAACATTTCCCTCACCTGCACCGTTGAATCCTGAGAGGGAGAGATGAATAATCTTTTTGGAATTATAAAAATCATTTCTCCAGGTGACATTAAAACGACACCTCTGAGCCTTGACCCCGCCCGTCCTACAGCAGTATGACCCACAAACTAATAAAGTCAAGTGTTGCTTCATATTTGATTGGATAAAATGTCAAAGTAATTGCCAGAATACATTTTAGTTGCAGTTTTGTTGCAATTAACACAGCGACAAAATGTCCCGACTTCTCATTAGAGGATATCTGGTATAGTTTGCCACAATTACAGCTGCAAAATGTCCCGACTTCTCGTTGAAAATTGTTGCTCTGTTGCTCGAAACGTGTCTGCAAAATGTCCCATCTTGTGGTTAGAAACATCTAGTTTTGTTGCCACGAACACGACTGGAAAATGTCCTGACTTCTTGTTGAAAATATTGGTTTTATTGCCACAAAAACAGCTGCAAAATGTCCTGACTTCTCATTTAAAACAGTTGCTCTGTTGATCAAAATACTTCTGCAACATGTCCTGACTTGTCGTTAGAAATATCTAGTTTTGTAGACACAATCAAGGTTGCAGAATGTCCTGACTTCTCATTTGAAATAGTTGCTCTGTTGCTCGAAACAAGTCTGCAAAATGTCCCGACTTGTCATTAAAAATATCTAGTTTTGTTGCAACAAACACGATTGAAAAAGGTCCTGACTTCTCATGAAAATATTGGCTTGTTGTCACAAAAACAGCTGCAACATGTCCCGACTTCTCATTTAAAACAGTTGCTATGCTGCGTTGGTCGATACACGTCCGCAACATGTCCAGACTTCTCGTTCAAAATATCCAACTTTCTTTCCCCAAACACAGCTGGATAATTTCTCGACTTCTCGTCAACGATATCTGCTTTTGTGACCACAGATATGGTTGCAAAATGTCCTGACTTCTCATTAATAATATTCGTATCTGTTGCCATAAACATGGCTGCAAAATGTCAGGACATTTAAATACCTAAAATGTGAAATGTGTTTTACACTAACCAAAGGGTGGTGAAACAGTTCATGCAGTGTCACAGGAATGCATGTTGTTTTACTTCACTGTGTCTGAAACGTCGGTTTTACAAGGTCTGAATTTTGTCGCTCTGGTGTTTCAATCTGTTTTAATTGGTTTCATTTTGATGCAGCACAAACGTTCAGTGTAATTTGTCAGGTTCATTATGTCCTGTGATATTTAGTCGAGGCAGATTTGGAAACTAAACGACGATGCTGTTCAAGTTGCATTTAGTGGGAGAACTGAACAAGCACCGTGCTGTCAGAATCGTTCTTTTTTATTTTAAGGTTCTGCTCAATTACTCCGTTTTCGAGGGTCAATTCAGCCAGATTGTTGAAACACATCGTTGTAATTCCTGCTTGTTTCCGCAGTTTTAGTTTCTAGTTGAAGTTTGATCCCCTGTTGAAGAGCGGCGGGATTATGAAGTGACAGACGGCTGTACAGTCTTGAGAGGCGACTCATCCTTAGTGGTCGAGTGACGGCGGCTTTTAAAATCTCTCTCAGCAGATTGCATGCGATTTTTTTGGATGTGACCGTCTCACCTCCTTAAAATCGATCATGAAAACATGCAGGTTTATTAAATAACCACTTATTAAACCCTCTGAAAACAGAAGGACGACTCCTTTCTCATTGCCAGACAAGTTTTTCTTTCTGTTCTTTATTTTCCCTGGCGTTCAGCAGCAGGAGAAAGCATCAGACAAAAGCCAAATGTTCGCAGGGCTTTTTGTATTTGTACACTGTGAGAGTTTATCGACCTCTCGGGCTCACTTCGTAATTCCTCCACGGGATAATATTTCAAGATTTTTCCCACTAAAATGTCCTGGAGATAAATAAAATAAAATGTTAACTGTAACTTGTCTTGCTAGAGACCGTTCTGAAGTTAATCCTGAGACATTCTCATGTGAGAATCTGATAATAATATCGATGTTTTTTCATTTGTTTATTTAGATTTGTGTTATTTATTCCCCCCATCTGCGCCGAAGAAATCTTGATTTTAATCAAATAACTGATCTGTTTGTTTAACAACTGGGAGCTTCCTGATGTTAGGACAGAGGGTGTCGCACACTGAACAGATGTAAAGCCAACTGAGTCGATGTGATTTGTGATTTTCGGGTTAAATGGATCAAACTGGCTCGACTTGAAATCGATGCGTCAGTTCCCGTTTCAAATTATTGTCTGCGGTTGATTCGCGGCTGCAGAGTCTGATAAACCTTAGCAGCAGATATCTGAACATTTTTTTAAATTTTTTGCATGACTGAGTGAGAAAATGTGTGTTTTGTTTGGTGCAATTTGTGTGACCTGACCCCTTAAAGCTGAGTAATTGAGCAGAATATGAAAAATGGATTCAAATCAGCTGCAGGTGAAATTGGAGAAGAATCTCCCTGTAAAGTGACTCCACATCGCGGCCGAGTCCTTCTGTCCTGACACGCAGACGATTGAGTGGCATCATAAGCCGCCTGCTACATCACTGTCCACTGCAGGGGGGGGCGGAGGGGAATACAATAAAAATGGCACCATCCAGCAAAAGGCAGGGGAGGAATCCTTATAAAAGCCATCATCCGCTCCACTGAAATATGGCGAAATACGACTTTATAAGACATAACCGTCAGGGTAACGACGGCAGAACTTAATAAAGCAGCCACCGCTCACAGCCAGAATGGTGAAATATAGAGCAGGCCATACGTAACGTATCCATCCACTTAATGGTAATGACCTTTAATAAACCCAGTGTTAGAGTCGCCGTAACAGTGACGAATGGCCGGCTCGGAGGGTTTATTAAGTTTAGTCAGTGGAGGAGACGGAAGAAGAGGAGGAGATGGAGAGACGACGCGGAGGCGAACGTTAGATCTCGTGCAGCGTTCTTCCTCGTGACGTGTCGAAAAGCTCAGCACGGAGCCCAGTTCCTGCTCCGATTTATCCCAGAATGCAAAGCTCCACTCCAGATCATCCCAGAGCCGGCTTTATGGGTCTTATCGCCCGGGCCCGCCTGCCTGCCCGCCCGCCTGCCTCGTCTGAAACAGAAAAAAAACAGAAAACAGTCAATTGTAACGATATCTCCTCTCTTTCTTTTCTATCGACACAGACTAAATTAATTACATTGCTGTTAGACTTGTGGTAATCTTCCTCTGGAGTGATGCACACACACACACACACACACACACACTCACGCTGTGTACAAAGGAGTTAAAGCTTTTTGAAACAACACTTATCTTGGCAGCGTATCCCGACGGTTTGTTTTTTTTTTAAACACACAAACAATTCAAACAGCAAAATAAACAAGTGCGCTATTGATTTCCCAGAGTGCAACAGACCGCTTATCTCTTTCGCCTCGCGGTAAGAGCTGACAGTTTCCTCATTAAAAATGAATTGGATTAGCATTACATTGAACGCGGTGGGAACACATCAACACACACACACACACACACACACACACATATTGTTTGGTGGGGTTTTTTTTTCCCGCGAAGAGGATTTCGCTCTCAGCCGAGTTCACACCTCAAAGTTTTCTCACCGTTACCTGCAGCCGGCTCGCATTTCCTCGACGTTGCAACCCGAGGAGGAGGGATTGTGTCAGCGGAGGAGGAAGGAGGGCGGGAGAGAGAGGGGAACCCATGAGGGAGACGAGGGGGGAGGAAGAGGGTGAGAGAGGACGAGCCGGAGAGTCTCAGCGAGCAGTCGGCGTTGAAGTGATAATGAGACATTGATCAGAGCCTCGCAGATGGCATGATGAAATACATGAACTCTGCCTGTGTTCATCTCTCCCCCACTGTCTTCTTCTTTTCTGTCTCTGACTGTTTCTTTTGATTGGTGTTTTGTTCTGTCTCATTCCATTTTTCCACAATTCTTGTTTTTCGTTTTTTTTTCTTTACCGTTTTATCTTTTTTCTATTTTGTCTTTTTCTTTCGTTTTTTTTTTTCTCTTTCAATTCTCTTTGTTCTTTTTGTCTTCGCTACTGTTGTATCTGGTAGAAACTGTGGACGTGAACACGTTTAGACTCTTTTAACCTACAAATGATACCCGCAGATGTTTTGTGCATTTCAACTGATCATGTCACCAGACTCCCTTTACAAAATCTGCATTTTTGAGATTTTTCAAGTAAGGTGAGACTTAACAAACTTTTCAAAACAGCTACTGCTTAATTCTAAATCATCCATGCCATTTTTGTGAATTCGGCATTAAATGCAACACACTAAGATGTTTCTTTCCTTATGAAAACTGTCAGTTTATGTTGGCATTGCCATAACAGAGTGCGTCCTACCTGCCAACATTTAGCAGCTTTTTAATGTGTGATTTCTACATTTACATGAATTCTATAAAAGAAGATGGCTAACATGTCAAATTGTACAAATACAGTGAATAGTCACCATTAAACACAACTTATTTGATGCCCTCAGAGAAAGTCCCCAGACTCCCTTTAAAAATTGCAAAATTTTGAGAGTTGTGGTGTTCGGAAATACTTTAGAAACTTTGTGAAACAGTCTCCATGATAAATTCACGATTATCCGTGCCTTCTTGAGAATTCGGCAATAATTACGAAACATTAAGCTCTTTCATTCCTTGTAAAAAGTGTCAGTTTGTTAAGCCTCGCCCAGCGAAGAGCGATAAGTGGCTCTTATCTGCAAACATTTAGCAGCTGTTTCATGTTTGATTTCACAATTCACACTAGATTTATGAAAAAACCAACGTTTATGGACTGTAAACATTACACATTTTTTACAAACACACGAAACAGTAAGCAATAAATGAATAAATAAATAAATTGCCAGACGCCCTTTGAAAATGTCTCAATTTTGTGTGTTGTTGATTTAGAAGACACCAAATGAACTTTGTGAAAAACTGTCTATTACAAATTCTTAACTATGTGGGCCTTCTTGTAAATTCGGCTAACGTTATATCAATCTGATCACTAAGTACGGATGTTAATACCAGGTTTGAACAGGACCAGAGGGAAACAGATGCACATGTCGAGCTCCAGTTCGGGTGCCTGCAGGTTCTTAAAAAGGTCTCAAACGTCCTTAGGTCTTAAAAGTCATTAATTTGTCTTAAATATGAAATCGTTAGATCTTTATTGCCCCTGCTATGTCATTTTTACCACCGTTTAATTTCATTTTATCACTATCGGTGAGGCTCTTCTACCTGAAAGTCCACAAATCTTTAAACCTGCCACCACCTTGAACAAGTGTCTTCATACTTTCACTTACCTGTTGGCAAAATGCAGATTAACCCTCCATAAAACTTAGCAATGACTTAATATATAATACTCAACATTATATTTCCTGCAAAGCTTGAATAGAAAATGATGTTTCCGTCTTTTTTGTCTGAGATTTGGTTTAAAATTGTGTTGAAAACGTGTTTGAAAGCATTAAATTTATTAGTCTAATACACACAGACACCCTGTCAGGCTAATTACAGCATTGTTTACTCTGTTTTTAATCAGTACCGAAAGGAAAAGAAGTGGAAAACATCCTGTTGTGGTTCCCTCCGCTCATCTAACTCTTGTCATGAACATTGCAAAAGCAGTTTTCCCAAAATGTCGAACCACTCCTCTTTGTATTAAAGCTGTAAAAGTTCCCTGACGTCTCTGTTTCTCTTCTTCTCCTGCAGCGGTTGAAGACAGGAAGTTGTTCATCGGCATGGTGTCGAAGAAGTGCAACGAGAACGACATCCGGGTCATGTTCTCTGCGTTCGGACAGATCGAGGAGTGCCGGATCCTCAGAGGGCCCGACGGACTGAGCAGAGGTGTGTGTGTGTGTCGCTCGGACTCACTTCCACACACACACACACACACACAGACACACACTGTAACGCTGCTCACGTGATGTGAATATTATTACCAGCGCGGCCTCCAGCAGCTGCTGCTGTTCATTGTGTCGACTCGGGTCGTGACTCAGACTCAAATCCTGTCACTATCTGAACGCTGGCTGGTTGAAGACGGTCTCTGAGCCAATGGCTGCGTGTCGGAGTAGAAACAACTTCTTTAAAACTCATTGTTTTCTGGTAGAGAAAAAAAAAAGCCTCTAAAAAAACATCAACCACTTTCTAGTTCAACCGCTCATTGTGTTTTTAGGGAACTTCAAAGTATTTTTGAATAATCAGCAGCTCATTTGCATGTTTTCAACCGCGTGTGTGTGTTTTTTTCTCTCCTCGCTTCCTTTTTACTGGAAGTTTTTTTTTTTCCTGAGCTGTCAATGTCAAAAGAAGACGTTTGTTTACTGTAAACTGTGGTGATTAGCAGCTTCCTGCAGCAGGGAACGTTCAAACTTTTTTTTAGGGGGGTGACGTGAACTTCGGGAGACAGTCGGTTTAAATTGCTCTGCACGCTTCAGTTTATTTACCTGGAATAGTCGCGATCAGACTGCACGGTATCTTTGAGGTGCTCGCCGTTACAGATGAGCCGGTTAACGAGTCCTAAAGTCTTTCATGTGGGACTTCGTGCTGGTGACCTGACAGCAACAGTTGAACATGTTTTCCGAATCAGAGTCAACCTTGAAGTGTTCACGGTCACTGGGCAGTGACTCTGTCTTTGTCCTTCCCAGTCAGCAGAGACACTTGAGAGTGTGTCAGTGTGCAGCCGCTGAGTAATCTGATGCTTCTGAATCAGAGCCGATAGTCACTGAAATGAATCAAACATCTGTCCTCTTCCTGCCTCGCTGTGCTCTGCGCATGTCGTCGTAAGAGTTGGCAAATGTGGCGTCCCAGATGCCAAAATGTTCTCAGTCCCGCCTCCTCCAGTACGGCGTCTTGGTCATTGGCCTTGAGCTTCAAACTATGACTCCTATCTCCAGCGTCTGTCTGGCACCTGAAGGGCTCCGCGGTCAAAGTTAGCCACGAAAAAATACTTGCAACGTCTTCAAAATAAACCACAGCATCAAGAACGGGCTGCAGATGCTGGTCGACATAATAAAATATACAATTGTTGCGCGTCACTCTCATCTAATGGTGCGAACGTAAACAAGCTAGCAGCTGTTACCTTGTCTTTTAGCGGGGATTCGGTCATTTTAAAGTCAGGCCTCACATCCCCACATGCACAGCAAGTTCACCCCGCCATTATTTTGAAGGAGTACTGTTGCTGCATCCTGTGTTTAGTAACATTAACCCTCTAAAAGAAGGCTGCAACATATGCCGAATCTACAAAAAGGCCCACAAAATTTGGAATTCATCAAAAATAGCGCTTCACAAAGTTTATATAAGCTATTCTAACTCAACGGTTTACAAAATTGAACGATTTTTAAAGGGAGTCTGGGGAACTTCCCCTCTCTCTCACGTTTTTGACCTGTAATATGTTGGTGTTCAAGTTTGCCGTCTGCTGTCGAACAAAACGTTGATCAAATGATCAGATACATGTTATCCCGACCTTTCAAATTAAAACATTAACTTTAATGAAGCATCTTCAGCTGTGACTGACTGCCGGCATCCCTGAGACATAATTTTAACGCTTTAAGAAACCAAACCAAAGACGTTAGAAGCCGGTAAGAAAAACCAATAAACAGCAGAGCTGTCGAAGAAATGGTGAGTCTGTCCAGGTTTCATCAGTTTTAGGGTATTAAGTTTTATTGTTTAGTTGTAGCTTTAAACCGTCTGTAGAACGACTCTGTGGTGCAGCCCGGTGTGAAAACTGGAAAGTGAAGAGTGACTGAACAAACCGCCAACATCCTCGTGCTGCCTCGTGTTTTTAAGCTCTGCAGGGTTTTTTTCTCGGTGAATCAGAAAGGTTCTGGGTCGACCCGGACAGTCAAGCTGAGCTTTTCTTTTATATATATATATATATATTTGGTTGTGCGTCCGCTGAAGGCGTTGTATCAGATCCTGTTTTCAACCAGCTGCTTTCTTCAAGGATTGAACAGGAGTCACACCACACGAAGGAGTGAATACAAATGAACTGGAGCGACACCTTGAGGCTGCTGCTGCCACTGTGAATACATGCTTCTCCTTTTTCGCTCTATATATCTCTTTTGCCTCTCTCTCTCTCTCTTTTTTTCTCCCCCTCTTGCTCTCTCAGCCTCAGCCCCCAGATCACCTCCCTTCCTCCTCCTCCTCCTCCTCCTCCGACCTCCTGACCTCCATTCATATCCTTCACCCACCCCGCCGTTCCAGTTTAGCCTCACTGTAAGCCACTCCTAAGCTCTTTGATGCCTCCACAGCGAGGCATTTTTCAAGACCGGCGGCTCCCAAATCGGGAGACGTGTTGCTGCTCGTTGCATTTACAGTACGCATCGTCGGCGGATGTATTAGAGCGGGATTTCAATGTCAAAGCCGCGTTTCGAGGAGCCTCGTCTCCTTTTTTTTTTCTTTCCTTTTCCTTAATTGGGAGGAAGAAAAAGACCAAAACAAACATGGAGGAGTCGTTGTTTTGATCAGCGCTGCTCCTGTCGTTCTGCAGGTCACAGGGAAAGCACACTTTGTAAACAACAAGCGAACTCTGGTGAAGTGTAACAAACACAAGAATAAGAAAATATGAAGTTATTGCATTCAGGAGATTCCAAATAAAGAAATACAGTCTGGTGTAAAGCGCAAATATAACATCAGCTGCTTAATTAATGCGTTATGAAGCATTTAATTGTTTAGCAACAGTTTGTTATGTGCCATATATTAACGAGGGATATTATAAAGTTACACTGCTAACACACAAAATATTTCCTTTAAGTTGTGTAAATGTATATTAATTACACTTCTGCAGTTTTTCTATCATGTTAAGTCAATATGTATAAATGAAATAGCGAGATATTATTATTGTTATTACAGAATAATCATTTGAAATGCAAGTTAGATTATTATAAGTGTAATAAACACTTATAGGAGTCCCCTTTGACTTCACCTAATTATAAGGGTACTCAGTAGAGCGTATACCTCCGCCAAGGCCCAACAGTCCTCTGTAGTTCAATCAAGCCCAGTCCAAAATCAAATAGAACATATTTTGTATTTTTCTTTTAGGATCTGCATAAAATCGCATCCAAACTCGTGGATACCAGCCACCTAAATACACTCTGGACCCGTCCCTTTATCTGGATCCACACCAGAAGTTAACTGGGTCTGTTCTGGGCTGAGGCCGATCCTCAATCCAAGTTTCGTGGAAATCCGTTCAGTAGTTTTATCGTAATCGTGATAACAAACCAACAGAAACAAGTGGAAACAAAACGTCTTCTGCTGAAGTGAGAGTTTGATTCAAACGGACTCGACATGATAGAAAAGCTTTGCAATTGAATGTGGCTCATAAAATACATAAAGGTCCATTTTGAAAGAATTCCCAAGTTGAATAAAGTTTAGCATTATTCTTGTTCCGAGTGTACGGTACCAAAGAACACTTTTATTTGATACCTCGCTTTCAGGAAATATGTTTTGTGAAATACTGAAATGTTAAATGCAGCCAACACAGTAGGACATTTTTTAGTTTCTGTTCAAAGAGCGGGTTAAAAATCACACTGTGGTCTGAATTCCAGCCCTCGAAAGCAGAATTCAAAGAAAAAACGCACACAGAGCAAATCAACTTAACAGCGACCGTTTCCTTTGAATTTCTCAAAGAAATAAGCACTGATTTGGCCACTCTGACTCTTGGCAGGAGTCTCTCAGAGCGCCGACGCTTTCGTGCTGCCTTCACACCAGGTGAAAGGCAAACAGACTGATTGTTTAATTAAAGGTTTGGTTGTCATCGGCGTACGTGAAGGCCACAACATGCGCTCTTAACAAAAGTGCTCCGGTGGGATTGTATTAAGTCCACACCATCGGATTTGTTGACAGAAGTCGACGTTTAAGTGGATCGTGGCGTCGAACATCTGGAGCTCTCCCATCCTCCCATCATCAACAACTCCTCCCCACTTTCCACTACCTTCCCGATACTCCTTCCCTCCCCCTCTCCTCCCCCTCTCTCCCCCTTTGTGGTGTCTATGTGCTGAGGAGATGGAGGGGCTTTAAAAAAACAAACTCTCTGTCCTCCTTTTTCCTCCTCCTCCTGTCACACGAGCTGTCATTGTCATCGTCACGCAGGTTCAATGTGGATCTTGTCGCTATATTTTTTCTTTTTATTTCTGTGCTTGTCGGACGTTATGGATGTTTTTTTATCGTATTTTCTCGATGTGTCTTTTCTCTCTCTATTCTCTCTCTCCTCAAGGTTGTATCTATCTAGAGACCCGCCCCTCAAACTGACTCAAACTCCCATGTTCCCTTGCTTCTTCACACCACCAGCACCACCACCACCAGCACCACCACCCCTCCTTGTCTCACTCTATCTCCTCGCCCCGGCTTGTCCTAGAATCCTCCCTCGCATCAATTTGTCCTCTTTTTTTTTTCTTCCCAGACATCCCACATCGGCTTCCTTCCCTCCCCTTCCCTCCGATTCCTTCTTCAGCTCCTCTCTTTTGTCCTCATGAATATTTCAGACACGATGGCCGAATCTTCGCTTCTCTACGACTGATAGAAACCACTTAGCGGCTGACGCAAGTCAGAGAGGAAACGATGGCGATGGTAGTCCAGTTTTGGGGGTCTGGCGGGCAAATAAACAACCCGCTAACCAGGTTGGCAACAAATAGCTCTTTAAGGATTTCTGCAGAGTCCCAGAGGCCCTCAGTCCCACCTTGCTGCACTGCTGAGCTCTTATTAAACCGCGGTATCAATCAGAAGTGCGCTCCACCATCCC
Source organism: Diplodus puntazzo (assembly GCA_963678695.2). Taxonomy (NCBI): domain Eukaryota; kingdom Metazoa; phylum Chordata; class Actinopteri; order Spariformes; family Sparidae; genus Diplodus; species Diplodus puntazzo. The sequence continues at coordinate 21,664,292 of OZ023177.1, forward strand.
GCTATTAATAAAATATGGATCACACCACCAGTGGATGGCTGGGCCTTGGGAGCTACCCTACTTTCATTAAAGGACTGTTTGGTTCTCCGCTGACGACAGAATGCGGCCCGTGAGGTATTTTTAGAGCTCGAGCCACGTCCCATCTCTGCGGCGTGCAAAAAAAAAGACATGCAACCAGAACCAGCCCAGAGAGCCGGGCTTTGAAAAAGTTGTTGTTTTTTTTTTATTCATTAACAGCTTTCGACATTAATGAATCAAAGTTCAGACGCGGAGGACGTCTTTATTTAGAGGCTTAAAGATAGAAACGTTTTGTCTTCCGTCTGCCAAATTGGAGACAAACCCAGGAGTTTCCATTAAGATGACGACCCAACGACGTCGTAGCTGACTTGTTTTATAAATAGAGCCTATCAGGACCAGTGTAACCCAAATGGAACCCCCCCCGCCACCCCTTCCAGGACTGATCCACTTCTAGGGGCAACCTCCTGGAAACTACGAGGTTAACTGACAGATTGTGGCCCGTCGAAAATAGACAGTCCCCCGAATGAGTCGGAAAAAATGACCCCTTTTTCAAATGTCCTATCTGCAGAAACACCGGCGAGCGCAGCAGCCCAGCGCCGTAAAGGACACATCAGAATGTTTGCTAGGTCAGTGCTGCAGAATCTGATAACCTTGAGTTTCTCTCTTTTTTATCAAAACCTTACATCTCTAACGTTAAGCCGGCGAGGCCGGTTTTATATGAAAGGTGAGTAAACTGTAACTTCCAGTCGGCAAGGACAGACGAATTGAAATAACTGAGGTGAAATATGTTTCATACGAGATAAAAAAGCAGGTACATTCAGCTGAGAGTAATAAGAAAGTTGAGAGTGAAAGCTGTAAATGGGTTTGACAGCGTGATTAAATGTTAGAAACCTGTTCAACCTGCGACATCGAGTGCTTCTTCCTGCATCGACTTGAAAAACCGGGACCAAACTTTAACCTCTTTTCGTTTGATTGACACAAGTCTTCCTGCAAAGATTATAATTTTTTAAGGGTGCATGAGACAAACACAAAACAGGAAGTGACTTGTAACAAAACTGCTCCACAGTCCTACAGAGGTCGGGATACGTTTAACGAGTTAATAGAAAATAAAGCAAAGGCAGAGTAAACTTCAAAACGGAGTTCTCTGGCTGAAACATGCAAGAAAATACATTTTGGAAACTGAGATATAGTTCAACATTTTCCCAAATATTCAAACTGTCAGCTAATGTTCATAGCACCCCCAGTATTACGTACCATTCTGCAGGTTAGGGCGTAATGGACACCCAATCGTTCACCTCCACCTGCTTCCCAAGAGGCTTTGCAGCACCAAAACACCCCCCACTTTCCGCCATGGCCCTTTGACGGAGATCGGTCATTTGTAGGGGTTGTAACGACCACTGTTGTCAATGTTTTGTGGTGAGGCAATCTGTTATAGAGCACCCAACTGACTCTAAAGAAACAAACCAGATAGATAAATCACCATGGCCCAGATCTAAACCCAACACCAGACACGTTCATCCAGCACTAGCATGGCCTGGCAAACAGGAATGGACCCCCCAGGTGCCATTATTCCACGGATATGTGGGCCGAATGAACATGTTTGGTACAATTCTTGCTATCTGAGCACCTGTCCTGTATCTGGTTAGTGAGGTTTTAACATTTTCTCATACTTAAATGAGCGATTAGGTCGACTGCCACCAATTCCCAAAGCGTCTGACCGTTGCAGTGTCCCAACGAAGGCGTACCGAACACTTACGTAGGCCTGCGTAGCTTTAGTTATATTATGTGTTAAAGGTTTACAGACCCATCCAGAGTTTGTCACAATAAGTGTAAATATGGGTCTTAAAAAGCCGCTTGCACAGTCGACCTCGATGGCTTCCCTACGAGGACCGAGCTGTAGATTTCTTTACCACAAAGATCGAGATTATAATATCACTGTGGCGCCGCTCGCCATCCGCGAGGACGCGTTATCAGTTCTGAGGGGAAAAGCTTCTGTCTGAGATCTGTGTAGTGGATGAAAGCAGGAGGCAAAACTGACCATCCGTCACTCTCAGCCTCGTTCTATCACAGCGACAGCGGGCTTTTGATAGAGGTGGAAGAGGACAATGATCGCATCTATTCCTCAACACATTCTCTCTCTCTCTCTCTTTCCTCTCTGTGGCATTATCCATCCTCACACTTCCTCCCCTCTCTTTCCTCTCTCCATCATCCCATCCACACACAAGCCGGGGAGAGTCTATCTGATGACCCAGGCTATTAGTTTTTGTGTTTTTTTTTTCCTCTCTCCTGCTGCCCGAGCCACGAGTCAGCCGGGCCGAACCTGAGCATGTGTGCGTGCGTCTGTGTTTTTTATTTTTATTTTTGTGTGTGTGTCCTGTTGTGTGTCTGTATGTGTGTGTGAGCATGTGTGTAATCAGTTCAGGCCTGGCTGCGCTAACATGGGCTCGGTGAGTCTGTTAGCATATTATTAGTCCGGGGGGTTGCCGAAGCACTTCTCACATTATCTCCTCTAATCACTCCCTAACCAGTCAGACAAACACAACCTCGCATCACAACCTCCCCCCCCCCTCCCCTCCCCTCTTACCCACAAACAACCAATAACAAACTCGCCCTCCGGCTGCGCCCCGTCTTGATTGGCTAAAATCAGCGTCAGTCACGGAGGAGTTCGACCACACCTCCTCTCATCTCCTTCCTCGTCTCTCTGTGGATTAAATTAATATGATCCTCGTCTTTTCTCGAGCCCCTGCAGATATTTTGTCTCGCCCCGCCCTGCCGCCTCCACCGCCATCGCCGCCAACGCCACATCTCTTTCCTGTTTGACAAAAGAGAGAAAAAAGGAGGGCGCCCAATCAGACACACAATACAGGGGCCCAAATGAATTCAAATCGCTTTCATGCAAATTTGAACTCATTTACATTGTTGGATTGTTGAGCGAAGGAGAGCGGTTGAACTCAGGTATGACTAATTCGGTCAGTGTGTAGGAGCGAGAGGGAAGAAAAATAAGAGACAGTGACAGGAAGAGACGATGAGGAGGAGGAGGAGGAGGAGTCCCCCCTATGTCCCGTGGTTGTGGCGAGGTGTCGGGACGGGTCTCGGGGCGGGGCGGTTCTGGGGGGTTGTGGTTGTCATGACACTGTGCTCGTTTTTTTTTCCGGCTGTTGTTTCCACAGCGACTGAGAACACTGTTGTCCGCCTGTGAGCTGTTCTCTGTATCAATCTCTGTTTGGGTTTTTTCTTTATAACAACGACGTGTCCAACCCTTTTGTCTTGTTTTTGTTCTTTCTTGTCTTCCCTCCTCCTCCTCCTCCTCCTCCTCCTCCTGCCCCTTCTGCCCTCCCCCCTTCCTCCCCCTTCCACTGTCCCACCATCCCTCCCTCCTCCCCTACTCTCCCCCCTCCTTACAGGATGTGCGTTTGTCACGTTTTCCACCAGAGCTATGGCACAGAATGCAATCAAAGCCATGCACCAGTCTCAGACTATGGAGGTACTGTACTCTCGTCCTTTCTCTTTTCTGTCTCTTGAGCTCCTTCTGACACTTCACTCTGTTAATGTGCTGCCAATGTAATACGTCGGCCTCATGTGTGAATGTCTGTGAGTCACCCTCACTGTTAATGTCACGACTTATTACATCTCAAGGATGGGGAGTGATTTATCACGTTTAGCGTCGACAGATTAAAGCTAAGAGTTGTGTTTACGTTTCAGGAAACATAGAAAAAAACCACAGCAAGCTTTCTGGGACTCGTGTAAGACAGCGGTAATCATGTTCATCCTAAAAAGCAGCTAAATTTATGTTTTCATAAAAACGTAGCCTGCTTCATAATAAAAAACCCTCCTCTCATGAAAATGTTACGAGTAAAGGAAACGTTAAAAAGGGCATCGACCGACCACACGATCTGAGAAATTCACTGATCCAAAATAGCGACTAGCTAATGTCGGAAGGAATATTCTCGCTATGCCAGGATCTGCTCGTGAGTTGAGACACCAGAAAAGAAAGAAGAAGAAGAAAAGGATGGATTTGGCAAGAGCTATTACATAAATACTCATGTAAAGACCAGGTTTAGTCAACCAGCTCCAGAAGCTGCTCCCAGCCAGAGATGAGAAACAGGATGGTGTCGTCTGCGTATCATCGAATCGTCTCTTCTAACCGTGCTCGGTCAGTCCTCGAATCGCTTAAAATCTGTTAAATCAATGGTGAAATTGCTGAAAACATTTAATCAAGCATCCAATCCAGCCAAATTAGTTGGATTGAAACAGCACCAAATATTGCAAATGTGTCTGAAATGATTGGAGACGCCTCAGGAGGATCACAGCTACTGCTAGACGGAAGAAGTAAGAAAGAAGAAGAAAGAAAGAAATAACTGTATTAGGTAGAAAGTAGTGCACAAACCATATAAAATGAAGTATTTACAGTGTCTTTACTTATGTCAAAGATTGTCCTGATGCTAGAAATGTTGAACTTCAATACAAAACTGAACTAAAAAACTGTTTTTTTATCCGTTTCTCATCTCCAAACTTTAGTTTCCAGCGTTCTTTAAATGCAACGACCAAACCAAAAGCCTGGGAATGACACATGAGGATTCAGGCTCGCTTGGTTTAGTTGCAGCCTCTTAGCTTTACTCGAGCTAGCTATAAGCTAATCTATATCTGTAGTCTCAGTCTGTCTTTGTCTCTCCGACTGTACGAAAGTTAAACTTGGCAGAAATCTCGAGCCATCACCGCCACAGACTCAGTTTCTAAGACGGCGTCTCTCTCGTTTCTGTCCCCTTGTCATGAAATCAGTGGTTACCTCGATCACAAATCTTCCAACTAGCTCAAAATTTGGACAAGTGACTAAAAGCAGTCGCACCTCTGACCCGACAGCCACAATGTGCAGGTGGAGTTTCAGACCTCATCAGCCGCACGCCGACCCCGGCGGTGCCATAATGGCGGCGGCTCCTTTGTGTTCCCTGGGTTTTTTTGGGGGAGGGTGGGTGGTGGCGCCCTTGTCAACGCTGCCAGGCCCGGTGACAGGGCAGGATGACAGGGCTGTGATTGGGAGAGAATTACATGTTATAAGGCGAGCGTTCGTGTGTGTGTATGTGTGTGTGTGTGTGTGTGTGAGGCAGACAAAAAGTGGTAATAACAGGCTGTGTTAAGGAAAAAAAAAAGAAGAGTGGCGTTCACCCCCGTAGCCCGCTCATTAGAGCTGATCATGATAATCACGGCTGCTATTGATGTGCTGTGACCCTGACATCAGGGAACCGCAGGCTCCTCCCTCTGTCTGTCTGCGTGTGTGTGAGTGGGGATTTTGTGTTTATGTTGTCCCACCGCGAATATCAGTGAAGTGTCTGTTTTGATTTATGTGGCCGAGCAGCGGCGGCAGCAGCAGCAGCAGCAGCGGCGACGGCGGTGGCGTGTCTGTCTTTCAGAAGGAGAAGGAGTGACACTCTCCTCCGACAGCGTTAGTATTAAGCTAGAATTATCCTCGCTCTGAGCAGTCGTCTGCCACAATGGGCCTGGTAAACACTGCCGGTGTCCCTCGCTTTTATCAGGCGCACGGAGAAAGAAAGAGGGGGGGGGGAAAAAAAAGGCCTTAAACCATAACACAACGATATTGCAGTGGACAATAGCAAAATACCTTCATTTCCATTTGAAAACAAGCTGTCTAGCCCCAGGCGGACCTAAATTGCCGCAACCGTTTGTTAATGTTCCTCAGTTTTGCAATTTAAAAGTAATTACTTTGGGTCCGTATGAGGGAATGAGGTCTGGTAAATAGAGTTTGGTTATTGTCTTGGCTCTATTGCACCCCACTGTCTTAGATAGAGCGCGATTGCATGTGTGTGTGTTTGTGTTTGGGTGTGTGTTCGCCATGTCACGCGGACAGGAAAAAAAAAAAAAAATTGAAAAAGTGGGAGGCGGCCCTTCGCCGTCCGCTCGTCGATGGCCCTGTCACTGTCATATCCATTCTCATTACGCCGTGACATTCAGGTGCACACACTCCTCGCGCAGACGCACACGCCGCTTGAATGTCAGGCCGTAATGAAAGTGGATGCGAGCGAGACAGGTAATTCACTGTCGAACCTCTAAAGACACACGTGGAGGGAAGTGGCTCGCTTGCATGGTGTTGCCTTCGTGTTGATGTGTGTTTTACGTTATCCTCTCCCCGTCTAAAGACTCATTTAGCGCTCAGCTCCACCACCACCACCCCACCCTCCTCCCTCCGCAGCGCCACATCAACACTGATTTCTGTTTCCACCTTCGTTTCCGCTCGCACATTATCCTGCCCTCGCTGCAGGTGCACGCAACCCCCCCGACGTTAATGCACGAGCGTTCGAGCGCATGCAGACGAGAGCTTAAGCAGAGCGTGAGAGGAAACAGGAGCAGTGTCTGTTTAAATAGTGCACAAATTCATCTGTCAACTGCAGTGAGGAGCGGAGACAGATCCGACAGAGGGAAGGAAATATTAGATCAGATTAAATCAGGGGGATGGTTTCGTGGTAAACAGGTTGATGATCTCGGAGGTATTCGACTGCACGCCGAACTATCACCTCCAGAATCTAACTATAAAGAAAGGAAACGTTCATCCGATCAACTTCACACTTATTCTTGAGGATACAACCACTCGCTGTGTGAAATTTGGTGCAATTTAGATGCATAACACGTTTAATATTCATACATTTTGAATAAACAGCGACTACAGGTAAGCAATCACGTTATCTTGTGGGGAAGCAGACATAAACAACATGGAGGTTTTATATCGTTAATATAAAACATGCTCTTTAAAAGGAACAGTTCATCACAGGAAGTTGGACACGAAAGGGAACTTCGGGAACCATTTTGCATCTTAATGATACGATAAAAATAATGAAACGTTAGCTTGTTTGCACAGTCAAAGGCTGCAAATTTTTATCAGCGTGCTCCTTTATTTTAAAGTTTTCTGTCCTCAAGCTGCACTTTGCTGGAAGATGTCCTGTTTTTTTACGACAGAGTAGGTGTTTGGTTTTTGGCCCGTGGCTCACTATTAAATTTCAATTTCAACCCCTCAAGGGAAAAAAAGTTTGTGCCCTCCTGGTTTTGACTTACATGAATTTAATGAGGTGAACTGGAGGAGCTTTTACTTGCAGAAGAAGTACCTGGATTGTAGTCGGTGCAAGTTGTTCAGCCTCAAGTGTTCAGGCGAGGAAATGTATTTATCAAACAGGAGCAAATTCAAAATGCTTTAGAAGAAATCTGCCAAGGTTTTGGATGTCAAGTGTTCTCGGGAAACAAAGTGCACTCAGACTCGACGTCCTGCTCTCGTATTAGTGGATGAAGATCTCATGGTTTGACATGTAAAGGCTCTGTGAGCGGTAAATAAAGGTTCAGTGGCACATAAACTCTCCTGAAAGCCCATGTGAGATTGATTTTCAAGGTAAACGGACCGAAGCTTATTGAGTTCATTTTGCGTCTGAGATGGGAAGTGAAGTGTAAAGCTCTCTTCACGGTTGTCTCGGGGAGTCGGCTTCAGGGGAGCGCTGTCGGGGTTTATTAGCCGAGCGAACTCTCGGTTAAGTCGATCACAAGTATGAAACTTCTGTCACAGACGAAAAGTTTGAGATTTCCCGGTCAGACGAGGTCAAATCACAGCCTGGAGGAGGTTTTCACAGCCCGGCAATCGGATCCATATGCTGCAATTATATCATTATAGATTCAGATACCATAATCATGCAGGTGCTTATTGCCACGTCTGCCGCGTCATTCTCAAAACGACAGGTTGTCATAACACCTGTCGATCACAGGTGTGGAGTGACGTCAGGACATCAAAGCCACGATCGACATCCGTATTTCAGCGCGCTTTAGGTTGGATGCTGTAAAGATTTGTGGCGTTTTTTGTCTCGGGGAGATTTGTCAAACATTGTGCGGAGGAGATAAAAATAACAGAAAGGAAGTGTTTTCCCCGTAGAAACTTCTCCCGGTGAGAAACGTTCCTGCGAGACTCGGAGCACTTTACTCTTTCTTAAGATGTGAAAGTTGTGCAACGTCTGCAGCTCCCAATCTCTCCCCTGAAATATTATCAAACAATAAATCGATGCTTCACCGCCGGCAGCTGGTTAATAACATGTTATTCTCCCCCAAATGTATGAAATCAGAGACCAGTTAAGACAAAAGCGGGAACAACTTTTTTTTACGACTGCAAATTAGTATTCTTGTGTTGGCGCGCATTAATCACCTGTTAAGAAAAAATTAGCACGCTCTCATGTTTTAACAATCTACCAGGGTGTCGTGAAATATTTTGGTCCCCCGTTAAAGAGGTAAAGTCATCGTGTTGCCCCCTGCTGTCTGTGCTCAAAAGTGGCCAATTCTGACAAATCAGATGTTTTTTGCGGATTTAGTTTAAAGCAACATGAGGTGTAATTGCGCCCAGCGGCAGGGTTTTCACGGGCGCCCATCAGCAACAAATACCTATAACCATTAGCTCGTCGCATATTGAAACATGATTGAAATAAAAAAAAGAAAAAAGCTTCCAGGGGCAGAGATAATATAATAAAGTAAGGCTGCTGTCTTTTTTCTTGCTGGCTTTAGAAGAGCGAGTCTGTGGTTAATTTTAGAAAAGTCTCTCTTTGAATATGAGCTTTTCAGAAACCACAGTCGTGTTTAAGCTCATTGAATTGGATGTGGAAGCACCAGAGAGTCTTTTCAGTTAAAGATTACTGATGATTACTGGTTTTAAAGAGGCAATATGTAGGAATTTGGGGTGAATCAGTCGTAAATTATCTAAAATTGTGGACTGAATGTGAAGAAATGCCCATTTTGGCCTTAATGACATCTGTGTATTGTGCTACCAGCTAGCACCAAGCTAGCTGTCAGGATCAAAAAGCTTGTGTTAGCAGTGTAAACACTCCCACTAGCTGCACAGCTAACTGAGCTAACAAGCAAACAGCGGCTACAGTGAAGCAATTTGTGCCAAAGCTTTAACGCAACATATCGCGCTGCGGTGTTGGTAAAATGTCAGTGCAAAAAATTCGAACTAGACTCATATTTAAGAAGGATTTGGAAACCAAGGCTGTTTCCAAGGGTCCTAACCTTGAAAAAAAGCTGAGATTCAAGGACTGTTTCCTGCATTCTGACACCTATTGTATTCGAAACAAACAGAGGCGAGCGCATCATCAGACTGGCTGCTAATTGTAGCTGCCGTTTGCTAGTTAGCTTCGGAAACATGAATCTCTCTCTCTGACCATCGTTCACTCAATAAGTACACTTCCAGAAACAGCTTGCAATCAACAAAAGGGGTGAAACGAGTGGAAAGACTGTCATGAACAGGGAGAAATACAGGACAACCGTGACCCACGGAGGAAACTGGTCGAGGGCAATGAAAAACAGGAGTTTCCTGGAAAAATCGGGAGGGTTGTTGTGCTAAAAACTAAAAACATCTCAGAAATGTGTCTTAGTTTAAAGTACCCGTACCCTTGGCACTGCTAGCTGAAACATGCAGTGACAATACAATAAGCTAAGGGAGCCCAGCGAGTCAGATTTTGCAGTTTGATTTTCTACAGCGTACACTACCAGACAAACGATTCCTCCTCGGCGGGTTCGAGGCTCGACTTTATCAGCTGGATGAGCATGTCTGCTGTCTGACGGCGGCTCGGCCATATTTACTCCGTCTCTCCAGCAGTCATTTTCCCTCTTTATTCTGACCGCCGACAGATAAAAGGAGAGGCGACGATGGGAGAATTGCATTTCGGAGCGGGAGAGTGTCAGTCTGGGGGCCGCGTCGCTGCAGTCGATTCCCCCCGAGACGGGAGCTCCCCATCCCTCTCCGCTAAATATCTCATTACTCCAGCTGACACCCGGCGAGCGAAGGGGAAATGCAGCCCAGAATGAGAGTCCTGCCCTAGGAGAGGGGCCGAGGGCGAAGGGGCCCCTCACTATACGCTCTCCGCTGACTGCTTCTCCCTGAAATCTGGGTCGTGTTTGAAGATTTTCTCCGTGCCGATCGGCTGGTTTGGTCAACTTTGCCCCTGAAACGATGAGAACCGTTGGAGGGAAAGAAGTAGCAGCTTATGCCCATCTGTTGGTTTCGCTCAAAGTAACAAATCAGCATTGATTTTACCGTAGGGGGATTTTTAATAATTCATCAAAGATTAGTAACACTGTGTGACTACGGTGCTAATCAGCCATGAGTGAGATGAAACAGCATCGCCGTCCGGGGAGGAAGAATCATGTTCAGGTGATTTTTTAGTTTTTAAGCATTTCCACAAAAACCAAAAGGATGCTTAGAGCTTTAATGAAACAGTTTTGAGACTATTTGTCGAGCTGAAACAAGCGTCTGTTCCTCCAACTACGGATACAGTCAGTCGAACAGATATTGACACAGATGATGTTTTACCGGCTCGAAGTACTGCTGGGTAAAGCAGGGAAGGTCTGAGTACTCCACGTCATTGTTCCCCTGTAGTCGGCCCGCTGGTTTATAAGATCTGAGATCCGAGAAAGCCCCCGGATGCGTAGATTTCACTGCCTGCAGTGATTTTAGCCATTAGCTTAATTTAGCAGAGTTTCCTAGCTTGCTCGCCAAACCTTGGTCAACTTTGGTTTGGACTGAAGTTTTGAAGTCGTTGTTGGTTCTCCAAGTCATCTTCCGTCCTTGATTTAGTGCTTCATTTTTAGGCAGATGTAGTTAACGAAAAGGGGGAAAACAGAGTATATAGTTGTGCAAAGTAGAGGTGAAGATGACGATGAGCATCTGGCTCCTGCTTCCATGCAGCTGTCGGCCTGGAAGTATCTCGAAATTTGTCGAAATTATTTGAATTTGAAGTACATTTTATGAGTAAATATAAAGTGTCCTTTGAGCTTAGGATACAATAAGCAATGTCAGGAGATCACAATGAACTCTGGGAACTATTTTGAGTGATTATTTCATAAGATTAAATAATGAAAATGATGATTAGTTGCAGCCTCGCTCTTCTAAAATAAAGATGATACCGCACAAGTCTGTCATTGAAGTTTCTCCAAACTAGAGGAAGGAAAAGATGTCATGGGAGTTCAGTTCAAATGTGATGCATGCTGGGAAATATGCTAATCAGCAAAACAAAGATTCTGATCGTCAGTATTTGACTTTACCTCCAACAAACATGCAGCTGCACAGACACAGATCTCAGTTCAGCTCCTCACTCCTGACACACTCCGACTGTCTGCTGCTGCTGCTGCTATCTGCTAAAGTAGCCAAATCCCTCCTCTCCCCCGCCGAGCGTGGATCGCGCCTCAAACTAAATGTTTCAATCAAAAGGTTTTTTATTCTCCCGTGGCAGATTGCCTTTGTTTCCAACGGATTTGCCCCTAGTTAGGCTTTGATTGCACGGTGTGAGTAATGGTGTGGTGTGATAGATTATGACTTGTTTCAGCGTCGCTGTGTTTCAGCCGCCGCCGCAACTTTCATCAGGAGCGTTGTGTTTTGTGTGTGTGTGTGTCAGGTGTGTGTGTGTGTGTGTGTGTGTGTTTTTCTACTCTCTCTGTGTGTGACAGTTCATTCATCACACACACACACACACACTGCTCTGACAGTAGACATTCAGACAATTAGCTTAATTTCTTCTGATTGTCCGAATCTCTTAATCTTCCTCTGGTCATCTCAATCAACCTCTCCTCTCTCTCTCTTTCTCTCTCTCTGTTACACACACTAATATACACTCACACACACACACACACACACACACACACACACACACACACATCAAGTCTCTCTTCATATGAGATGATGAAATAGTTGGAGAACTCAGGAAATCTCTTTCTGGTGAAACCGTTCTGGACTCAGAGATAACTGAGCCCTTGTGGGGGAAGAAGAAAGCCCACTGGCTTTAGAGTCAAGCTTCCTGTGTGACTGTGTGTGTGTGTGTGTGTGTGTGTGTGTGTGTGTGTGTGTGTGTGTGTGTGCGCGCGAGAGAGATAATTTCATGAGCAGGTTTTAATTGAGAATATTTTTTTTTCTTTGCAGATGTAAAGTTAATTAAAGCAGGAGTGTGTGTGTTGTGTTTGTGTCCCTCTCAGTCCGTGTGTGTGTGTGTGTGTGTCTGTGTGGGTGTGTGTGTGTGTGTGTGTGTGTGTGTGTCATTAACACCTTCATTTCTTACCTTTATTATGTGTTTGCTGTATGAATCAACACTTGTTTTCTTTGTATGAAGCAGCACAAACACTCATCATGTTTCCTCTCCTCTTCCTCTTCCTCCTCCTCTTCCTCCTCCTCCTCCTCCTCTTCCTCCTCCTCCTCCTCCTCCTCTTCCTCCTCCTCCTCCTCTTCCTCCTCCTCCTCCTCTTCCTCCCCCCTGCAGGGCTGCTCGTCTCCCATCGTGGTGAAGTTCGCCGACACACAGAAGGACAAGGAGCAGCGGCGTCTGCAGCAGCAGCTGGCGCAGCAGATGCAGCAGCTCAACAGTGCGACCACCTGGGGGAGCCTGACGGGCCTGGGCGGCCTCACCCCGCAGTATCTGGCTGTAAGGAGAGCCGCCGCGTCGCCCACCTCCACCATCACCTCCTCCACCCCTTACTGCAGCCCCATGGCCAACGCCGCCGCAGTCAGTGCCCCAATCGAAAACACCCAGCTTTGAAAAAAAAAAACAATATACTCTCTTCTTCCCTTCTTCCTTTTATTCTGCAACTCCTCCTCCTTCAGCCCTGTCACTGTCCCTCTCCTCCACCCTCCTCTCGGGGTCGTAGCATTTTGAGGAAACGAGGTCTCTGAGTGAGGCGCGAGGCTGCCGGGACACGATAACGTGTGTTTAATATCTCCAACCAGAGAAAAAGATGCAAGGACCCTGCTGTGTTTCCCATTTTAACTCTCAGATGTATTCGCAATCAAATTCTCGATATACAAAGACATTTTCAGGGAGATTTTTAATATCCATCATTAAGAAACGGTAAATTTGTAATATTTAGACTTTAGTTAACAGTTATTTCAACATTTAACAAACAATGAAATGCTGAAATTTTTATGTTTGTTAATGATTATTTGCAACTTTACAACAAACGGTTTCTTAATAAATAAATTATAAAGCATTTTGATTGAAATAACTGAACTAAAGTTTGATTAACTATTGATTTAACATTTTTTAATGAAGGTCACAAATAAACAATACAACAACAGAAAAACAATACTTAAAGCGACAACAAGGAACTTTTAAGAGTTTTTGTGTTTTTGTTTGTATGTCAGTGTTTCCATTGGCTACAAAAAAGCAGATGAAAAGTTCAGTTTAATTCCAATTGTGCTAAATTGTGATTTTAAAGTAACTAAGTAGATTACGTGGTGTAATGCATTCTTAAGTACGAGCAAAATGACATGCTTGAAAAAATACTAGTGCCCCAAAATGTGACTTAATTACAAAGATAGATAGATAGATAGATAGATAGATAGATAGATAGATAGATAGATAGATAGATAGATAGATAGATAGATAGATAGATATTCAGCTTGTTTTTGTAAGTTTCCTCCAAATATTTACGAGGTGACACCAGTTAGTCGTCAGCGTATCTAGAGACACAGGATCGATTTACGGATGTCCTTAAGTGGTCGTCCGGTAAAAAACGTCTCCCTTTGTCTCCAAATTTGATTTAAAGATGTTCCTTGTAACTGACTGAAGAAGTGCTTCCTTATTCTTTAACGAAGGCCTCCTCCTCCTTCGTAAATAAATCATTAGAAACACCGTCAGATGAGCAGCAAGCTAAAAAAAGAAAAAAAACACATCTCTGCTTCTCCGACTGTAGCTCATTAAAATTTCCCGTTTTAAAGCTGCACAGTTTAACTCAGGACAGTAAGAATGGAAAGTTGAGAGCGATTCTTCCAATTTATTCACTGATTGCGATGAAGTCTTGTGACTTTTTGAGGGATTAAAACACAAAGCAATTGGCCGGGGGGACGGCGTGGATCCCCCCCGAGAGTCCGCTGATCCCCCAATTTGAGAACTCCTGCAGTGGAAGCTCGGCTGCACAGCATCTGAGACTCACCGGCTGATTTGGTAGATTGGGAGGTTTTTTTTATTCTGGTTTTGTTTTAAAATTCAGAAACCTCTTCTTTGTTTTTCTGCAGCCTTTTACCTCCTCAGAGGCCTCAAAACTCAGGACTTGGGCGCTAACCTTTTGACTCCAGCCCAAACTTCCCCTACAAACACACATCTCACAATCTGGGAGCTCCAAATTCTCAAATATCTGCAGTTAACTCGACAAACATCCCTCCTCCACTGGAAATTGATTTATATTTTGTGTGGGGGAGGGTAGAAATGGAATAAGTGTTTTGTGAATTGGGCTCCCAGATTTTTTTTTTCTGCTCTTTCAATCCTCTTCTTCGGTCTTTTTCTTGAGAAGATTACTCTCCATTTTGGATGGAGAAGGGAAAAAAAAAATGAAAATGACTCGCACAATAGAAACAAGATGTTAATTTGCTGTTAATTCAAGTCTTTGAAGGATGAGTTTTTGACAGCATCAGTATTCCACTTTTGTTTTGGAATCTAATTAGTCGGCTAGATTAGAGCTTTCATGCTCAACTTGTCTGGAAGAATCATGGTGGAATACAAACAGTGTTTGCTTAGAGGAGAGATCAAACTGTATTAGCAGCTCATTTACTCATCGAGCAGTGAGGCAAAAAAAAACACATTGCTAACGCCGCTCATTACGAGTTTAGCTTTCTCAGCGTAGCATTGTATAAGACATGTGTTCGTCTTTCTGTCTCCGTGCAGCTCACTTTGTTTCTTCTTTTTTTTCTCTCTCGTGTCTCCCCTTCCTCCTCACTTCCTCCCTCTCTTTCTTTCTTTCTTTCTTTCTTCCCATCAGTTGCTTCAGCAGGCAACCTCCTCCGGTAACCTCGGAGCCTTCAGCGGGATCCAGCAGATGGCCGGTGAGTCAAAAATCAGTTGGTAAAAAAAAAAACAAACCTCCCCTGAAACCTCGCTGTACGACAGCAACGGACTCTTTGTTGCGCCTTTCCGTCCTTTTTTTTTTCTTTTTTGTTGTTTTATTTCTTTATTTATTTTTTTCACTGACTTCTTAAAGAGGAACCAAAGAGCATAACAGATGAACTCGCGTGGCGGAGTTAAGAGAGATCGTTGCCCTGAAGATTTATTAACTGTTGCTAAGAATTGTCTTGATCTTTTAATGAGGCCAGACAAGAGTTGTGCCCTGGGCGAGTAACAGTAGCACCGCGGCTTTGCAGGGATGGATGAATCACAGAAAAGAAAGGAGGGAAGAAAAAGAAAAAGGGAGTGGAGAGAAATTGTTTCAAGTGGGCTCCTTTTGGTGGAGGTCTTCCACTGCCGGCTGGCGCCATCTACTGCCCCCTCTTATTGTGGCGGGGTCTCTGTGATCTGTCATCTTTGCATCTCTCGAGTATCTGCAGGTTCAAGGGCGACATTAGAAGCAGGAAAAATTAAAGATATCAGCTCGATATATAATCCCACCTGTTTTTGCCAAAAGTTTTCAAACTCCAAAATGAGTTGAATAAAGTTAAAGGACACGAGGAAGTAAGAAGTAAAGTGGGGAGGGACGGTCCAATTCTCTGAAGTGACGCTGACGCAATAAAAAATGCATATTGTATTAACCCAGTTCTGTATTAATCTAAAGCCTTGAGCGTGCCGAGAAGCCTCCTATTAAATGTTGAACAAGATAAAATCTCTGTCTTTAAGAAATATAATTTTTCGGGCTTTAAATTTGGGTTATTTAAGACTTCCAGGGACCGGCGGATACTCTCTCCTCATCATCATCTCTGACTTCTCTCTTTCCATTAAACTCTCCTCCTCCCTCTCTATTTATTTTAAGCCTCTTTTTTTTTTGCACCTCCCACCCTCGTCACTTCTCTTTATCTCACCTTTTACGCCTCCTGCAGCCTCTCGCACACCCTCTTCTTCTTCTTCTACCCTTCTGCGAGCGCCTCAGCGGGTTGTTGGCTCTTAATTGTAGTCATTTGACGCTGACGGGGTGATGGGAGTTTTTTTGGGGGGGTAGCGAGCTTTAGGATCTCTGGGATCCTCCTGCTCTCTGTCGTGTTCCCTCGAGTTACGATTGCTTCCCGTGGCTGATTTGAATAAACAGGCTCTGGGTCATTTTTGTGAGAAACGTGCGTCTGAATCTGGAGATCTGTTGGTCCTCCATCTGCGATAGCGAGCGAGCGAGAGGCAGAGCGGGAGAGAGAGAGCGAGCGAGCGAGCATTAGTGATTGGCAGGAGATGTGACACAGCTGAATGACATCTGGTCCCAGTCTTTAACACGAGGAGCTGCAGAGCTGAGAGGCTTCAATTACACCAATGAGCATTCAATTAGACGCAGCCAACGCCAGCCAGCCTGGTGCAGCCCGGCGCTGCCATACAGGCTGCATACACACACACACACACACACACACACACACATGCATCCTCGCACACATATGTGCTCACAGTCGCGCACACACTCACGTACCATCTGCACAGCCCGGATACTCTGATGTTGGAAGTAGATTGTATTTGTCTCATGCCGTCTCTCTTTCTTTTGCCTCCTCTCTCCCTCTCTTATTCCCCTCTAACCCAGTTATTTTTATCTGCCGCCCGCTCCTCCTCTCCTTACGACTGCCTTGAAAATGTACGTTCAGTGAGTGGAGATAACCTTTTGACTAATGCAAGGAAGTAAGTATAGGTTTGGAGCTGCTTCGAGGAAGGAAGGAAGGAAGGAAAGGAAGGGAGAAAGGTAGCAGGGAGACAAAGAGAGACGCCGTGGAGTTGTCTTTGTCATCAGCTCGGAGAGAAGAAAGGGAAGAGGGATTGGAAAGATAGACAAGAAGGAGGGAAGAGGAGGAGGTGAAGGAGAGGTCATGGAGAAGAGGAGGGAAATGGCAGCAGGGATTGGATGAGAAGAAAGAAACGAGAGGGTTAAAGAGAAAGAAGGCGGAGGAGGTAAAGGAAGGAGAGGAGCAGTTAGATTTGGGGGATGATGATCAGGAAGAGGAAGGGAAAAACAGATCAAGATGGCCAAGAGGCAAAGTGAAGGAAATGAGAAGGAATCAGGCAACAATGGTGCGAGTGAAGGAAGGGAGGAGAGGAAATCAACAGAAAAAGACTGAAGATGGAAAAATAATAAATAAATAGGTTATAGGAAGCGGGAGAGAAATACGAGGAGGGAAAAGGTCAGGAGAGAAAAGCAGAATAAATGAGAAAGAAGAAGAAGAATGAAAGGAAAGGAAAGGAAAGGAAAGGAAAGGAAAGGAAAGGAAAGGAAAGGAAAGGAAAGGAAGCATAGAAGGGATGAAGACCAAAAGAAAAAGTTGGAAAAGATACGAGAAAGAAGAGGAAGTGCAGGAAGGTTAAGGAGAAAAGAATAAATGAATGAAAGGAAAGGAAGAGAAAGGAAAGGAAACAAAAAAGAGGAATAAAGCAGCAAGGAATAAAGGACGAGGTACAGATGAAAGGATGGGAAAGAAGAAATAAAGGAAAGGATACTTAGGAATTAAATAAACGTTATGCAGAGGAGAGAAGTGGTGGTGAAGGTGAGCTGAAGGCTGTACGGTATCTGTTTACATCCTGAACGCACAGACGTGGTTTTATCCCTGAAACGTTTGTGCGAGAGGATCTGAGCCTCTGCGGTCCAACCGGTCCTACCAGCATCTTTCAGAACCGACTAAAAACCTCCTTTTGTATTTGTGTCATTGAAACGAGGAGCCGTGAAGCCTCCTCTTCACGAGCCAGCCTCTTCTTCTGGTGTATTTTCTGCCTTTAAAGAATACAAACGCCGTCTGAATTAGTGGAAGATTTGACGGCTGTTTTATTCACGTCTTTCTCAGGAGTAAGAAATCCACTTGAGGTTCGGAGGTATCACAGAAAATTGGGGGAGAATCGCTTTGAAAACGAGATTGGTTTTGGCTTTTCATGCGCTTTTGTTTGGGGTTTTTTTTCCACTTCCTGCTGCCGCCGCTCGTCACAACGTCATGGTAGAAACTGGCAGTCGCCTCTTTCTTTTTTTTGTTTTTTTCTTCTGTATTTAATTAACCAATCAGAACTGTGAATCCCAGTGATGAATCCAGCCATCTGCTGTGATTGGCTGCGCTCAGTTCGGTGGTGTTTGTGAAGGGATTTCTCTTTTTGTTTCGGATGTTACGACCTCTAAACGACTCACCACGGTGTCAAACGAAGAGATGGATCCTCTTCTTCTTCTTCATTGGTGTCTTGTTTGTGTGCGTCTTATTTGTGTGTGTGCGTGTGTGTGTGTGTGACTGTGCTGTGTGTGCGTGTGTGTGTGTATTTCCATGGTAACTGTATATACATGCAGACTGTATATACGACACATACACCTCACATTGACAGTGTCCACACCCTCTTAACTTTATAACCTGCTCATGAGTCCGAGGAAGCTCCTCCGTGGTAAGAAAACAACTGCTGCTCTGGTGACTGTTTGCTATATGAGGCCTTCATAATGTTCACACACACACACACACACACACTCACACTTTCTTTCACTTTACACAGACACACACATATGGAGTGAGGTGAAAGGTGGAGGTGTGGAGTTGCACTCACAGAAAGGTGTTTTATAGCCTTTGCTTCACATTCACTCAGGTGTTGGCGTGAAGTCATTAATTAAGTACAACTGCTCAATGGAACTGAGTTTAATGTTGAGTAAAGAGATAAAAGTCTCAATCATTGTGATTAAAGCCTGACTAACATCAACAGGAGGTCAATATCTGCGTATATGTATTGATGGAGACTTAAGTGTTACTTTGAACACTTAAGGATTGTAACAACCTAATTTAGAGTAATGTCAAAATTTAACGAAACTTGTAATTTATCCAAAACAATCAGCAGAATAAATGTCACCAATATTTCTTTCTACAAACCCCAGATTTGTTAAAAACGTTGCGGTACTTTTGATTAAATATTTAATATTTCGACATCTCGTCAAAAAGGTCCAGTTGATTCAAGCTAATATATCTCGAACAGTGGTTTCTGGCTTGGAGCTGTCTCGCCGTCTTCTCCCTTCATCTCGGTTTTGTTGCCACGAACACCTCTGCCAAATTGTCCCAATGTCTTATCAAAAAAAATCAAGTGGTTTCACGTTTTTCGACAGTTGAAACATCGTCTTGAACAGTGGTCTCTGGCTCGGCTGCCATCTTACAATCTCGTCCCAACATCTTGTCAAATCATATCCAGTTATTATGTCACCAACAGGGATGAAAAATGTCCCAACGTCTAGGTTGAAAATGTCCAGTGGTTTCACGCTTTTAAAAAAAAAGTGTCAAACAGTGGTCTCTGGCTTGGCCGTCCCCACGCCGTTCTCGTCAAAAGTATCCGTTTTCATTACCACTACCAAGAAAGGAAAAGGTCCCAACGGCTTGATATCTAAAATCAACTAGTTGTCAGTGGTTTCACGCTGAAATGAAACATTATCTTTAACAGTGGTCTCTTGCTGACAGCTGTCTCGCTGTCTTGTACCAATATTTCAAGAAAAGCCTTAGGTATTGTTCCCACTAGCCCGGCGTGAACATTTCCCAACATCTTGTTAAAAACATCCAGTGGTTTCACGCTTACAAATGTTGAAACACCCTCTCGAACAGTGGTCTCTGGCTTGGCAAACATCTCACCATCTTGAACCACTGTCACTTCCTAAATATCTGGCTTTGTTGCCACTAACAAAGATGGAAAATATCTCGATGTCTCATTAAAAATATGAATCGTTTCAAGCTTACAAATGCTGAAACATCATCAGAAGCATTACGATTTCTTGCCACGAGCATGGCTTGAAACTGCCTTAAAAAATATCCAGTGGTTTCACGCTTACCAATGTTGAAACGCCATCTCGAACATCTCAGTCTCAGCCGTCTCGCAGTTTTCGTCCCAGCTTCTTGTCAAAAAACCTATTGATGTCCCGTTAAAGATATCCAGTGGTTTCACACTTACAAATGTTGAAACACCCTCTCAAACAGTGGTCTCTGGCTTGGAAGCCATCTCGCCGTCTTGTACCTTTGTCATGTCAGAAATATCTGGCTTTGTTGCCACTAACACTGACGGAAAATGTCCCTATGTCTCGTTAAAAATATCCGGTGGTTTCAAGCTTAAAAGATGTTTATAAACAGTCTCAAACAGCGGTCTCTGGCTTGGCAGTGGTTTTGCCTGTAACACAAACAGATCAGTGATTTTGATCGTCAGAAATAAAACATAACCGTAAATCAGTCAGATTCAGCCTGTTGTCTCTGGGCAGATGTTTAAACGGCATCAGAGGCACCATTTTATATTCAGTTTCAGTGTCGGCCTCAGAGGTCCGGTATCAGTCAGGCTTTAATCATGATTTTTATGGAGTGATTACACTTTAATTTATACAAAGCACAACTTAGCTGAGCACAGAAGAAGAAGTGGAATCTCTAGTGATATAAAAAGAAAGTAAAGATAACCAGACTAGAAAGGTTTAGTTCCCTGTATTTATCCAACCTCCTCCACCGAGCTTTTCCTCCAGAATATAGGTTTAATTAAATCAGAGAGATTATTTCTGCCTCGGATGAAATTCACCAAACCTAAACACTGCAGCAGCTGCTTTTACTGATTTAAACACATGTGGGACTTATTAGCGAGATCAGCTGCTGTGGTGTTTTTTGCCTTCACACGCTGCCGACTCCTCGCGGTGGCAGGGAAGAGATGCGTTCAAGTTGTCTCAGATAGAGCAGGAAATACAAGCACAGCACATCCACACACTCCTCTTGTTATTCTTGTTCAACCTTCCGGACACTCGTTGTGCAAGTGCTGTCCTCCCGGTTCCGGCCAGGCGACCCAGCCACGCCTCAGCCTCGCTCCCCAGGTTTGACACCACCCTCTCTGGCTCCTCTCTCCAGGTATGAGTGCTCTGCAGTTGCAGAACCTGGCCACTTTAGCAGCGGCGGCGGCGGCGGCCCAAAACTCAGCCAGTCCCTCCACCGCAAACCCCCTGTCCTCCAACGCCGCCTCCCTGGGAGCGTTGGCCAGCCCAGGTAACACCGCAGCCACTCAGGTCGGGGGGTCCGACGCCGGGGGGAGGGGAGGGCCAACGCCTGCCTACGTCCTCCGCTCTGCACCGTTACCATTACCAGTGTTGTCGCCCCCACTCCTCCCTCCATGATCCCGGCACCTCACCGCCATCACCGAAACCATCAACCAATCATCGTTGCCGAAAACCATCTCCATTGTTCAGATCTCCGTCAGTGTTGTCGGCCTCCGTTCTGGCACAGTGCCATGGTGTGTGTATCCACCGTCTCCGCTTCTCAGACCTCCATCTTTAATAGAGAAACCATGCTGTGTTGTTGATGCGCTGCCTACCTACCTGCGTCCTCCTGTCTTTGAACACTTCCCTCACTTCCCCCCCACCACCACCACCACCGACAAACCACAGCCATCCCATGATACACGCACTGTATATGTGTGCGCGTGTGCATGTATGTGTGTTTCGTGCTTACATGTGTCCGTCAGGTTCGGATCTGTGTTCTTGCGTTGTCTTGATATTTTTTTTGTTGTGTGTGTTTGTGCCTTTTAACCTCACCAGCTCCAGAGACCCACGTAGACCGTTGAGGACAGTAGACCTGTTTCCGGGCGGACGGGGTGTGTTTGTGTGTGTGTGTGTGTGTTTGTGTATGTGTGTGTGTGTGTGTGTGTTGGTGTTTTGTCTGATTGTTGCTGGCGGGGAGGGGTTAAAGGGAGAGTTCACCCCAAAATCAAAAAACTAATTTTCCCTCTGAGCTGTGGACGATTTATCCATCTGCTGGAGATTGTTTTGGTGTGAGTTGCTGAGTTTTCGAGGTATGTCTGCCTTCACTCTGATAGAATGGAACTACAAAAACTCAACAGCAATGTCTCTTTACAGAGATTACGACCGTAAATAATCCACAGAGCTTGTTGTTTGCAGTTTCACGTAGGAACTAATCCCGCCCAGCATCACCACGCTGAGTGAATCACCTACTAACGTACAGGAGGCTCGTGCATATGCAACGTTAGCTAGCTTAGTTAGTTAGCCTCTTCTCCATGGCTTGCTTACGATTTAGAGAGTAAGATAATAAAAGAGACGTCTTTAAAAACCGTGGACGGGACACCTCGAACTGCTAAACGAGATAAATCACGACTCTTTTATTCATGTTTGAGGCCATGGAGTTTTTTTATTCGTCCAACTTTCTTTGAGCCGCGAAAGCTGATTTAAAATCTGTTTCCTCATCACGATGTAAAGTGTAGAGGCGAGCGGGAAAACTTGCAAGCACGACCAGTCAAAGAAACTCTACGGCGCATATTCAGTGGGCCACAAAACCAGGAAGTAACTCCGAAGCTAGAGACTCATTTGGCGTATGTGCCAGAGGAGTGAATATGAATCCATCTTCGGGTTCGCTATCTTGTTCTTTTTAAAATCCATGGTGGATGCAAAGTCCTGTTGGGAAAGTCTTGCCCCTTGGCAGCCATCTTGGCAACACCCCTGGGCAGGACCAGGCCCCCTATCTAAATAAAAACTTTAAAAAAAGGTCTCCAGCTCAGAGATATCCTCCTCTTCCACGCTTATAAGAAGTCCGTCTGAAGCCTTATCGGATCGGTTGAAAACTGCCGTGAATCTGTTTCCCAATTGGCATTTTGTGAGAGATGGCGTGATGTGTCGTACACGCAGGCGCGGTGATACGTAAAGAAAATAGTTCCTACGTGAAACTGCTCACGACAGTGTCTTTGGACTTCCTGGTCATGATTTCTGGAAAGAGACGCGACAAGTCTAGTTGCCATCTAGAGGCAGAAATCTCTAAAAACTCACACCTTAATAATCTAGATGTATAAACAGAACGACAGGTGAGAGGAGAAATCTGTGTTTTTGATTTTTTTTTAAGTGAACTGTCCCTTTTAATAAATAAAACAACTGCTAGGTTGATGTCTGAGCTCGGCTCAGGTTAAATATCGCCACCTTCAGATTCTCTCCTTCCTCCTCCTCCTCCTCCTCCTCTCCTTGTGTTCCCTCTCGTTGCCCTCGTCTTTTGCTGCTGCCCTCCTTTTGACAAGCTCCCTGTTTCTGCTCCATCATTCTCCCCTTTCATGTCGGCTCGGCCTCGCTCCAGCAGCCGTGGTTTTGCTGTCTCTTTTGGAGCGCACTCCCAACAGAGCATGAATATGAAAAGCTACCCATCCCTCTCTCTTTCTCTCTCCATCCTCCTCCTCTTCTTCTTCTTCCTCTTCCTCTCCTTCACGTTAACACTCGCGCCGCTTCCATCCCCACTTCCTGCCTCCACCGAGCCGGTTCGCGCCGGCATGAACGCCCCGTTTTCTTGTCTCGTCTCTCTCTTTCTTTCTCTCCATACTTTCTCTCTCTCTTTCTCTTTCCCTGACTCTGAATCTCAGTCCAACCTTGAATAGTACACACTCAGGTTGAGCTCCTCGGTGTGAATGAGTGGGCTGCTGTATGCTGCATGTGTCGATGAAGCTGGAAATGTCACAATGCCAGTTTGATAAATATAGACAGCTCTGCATGGAGACAGGCCAGCGTTTTTCTTTTTGTGTGTGTGTGTGTGTGTGTGTGTGTTTCCTGCACCGTGTGCCGACGTAACGCTGCCTTTATCGCACCATGTCTTAATATATTCAGCGGCAATCCTGCTTTGTTGGCATCGCTTTGATGAGATCAAGGGTAAATTACTAGATTAAATCCTTTGTTTTGTTTTGTTTTGTTTTTTAGGTTGTGAGCTTTGTGCACCATACTTTCCCGCCCATCTCACCTCCACCTCCACCACCAACCACCTCCACCACCACCACCAACCACCAACCACTTCCGACATAGTTGCATCATGTATGGCGCACATTTCACATCAGCGTGTGTTCAGGTGTATGTGTGTGTGAGTTTGTTTTTTGTGAGTTTTGTGTGCGTTCTCGTGATTTTTGGTGTCAGTGTCGACCAGCTGATTTTGCTCGAGTCCAAAAAACTTTTTTTCCGGACAGTTTCTTCTGCCTCTCTGTGCATCCGTCTGCTTTCTTTCCTTTTCTTTTTTTTGGGGGGATGCTCTTTGTGTTTTTCAGTCCCTCCAGTTTACCTGCTTCTGTGAATATATCCGCTGAAACAAACAGACACAAAGCATACCGCGTTCTTCTTTTTTCCAACCGTAGATGTGTTTTTTTTCCATCTTCCATATCGTATGTAGCTTCACGGTTAGATTCATTTAAAAAAGGTGCTGCTTGTGATGTTTTTTTTGTATATTCATACCATCAGTTTGAGTGAAATGGCTTGCAGAGGAAATTAGCTGCCTCGAGATCACGTTTCATCTTCTTCTTCCTCCTCGTCAGGTAGATGTTTGTAGTTTTACACTCTCCCTGAAGAGACGTCTCAAGCTTGTGTCCGCACAAATCTGACCGGACGAGTCGTAGGAACGATAAAAACCTCCTTCAGAGTTCACAACCTCTGCTCAGGCTACAGTATAATCCTACACGGGTGTGTTTTAGTGCCGGTGAGAGTTAAGAGGCAGCCAGTGTTCTCTGCAGCAAATATAGCTGTTTGTACTTTTAAACCAAATACTTCCAAATGATGTTAAATCGTACACGAGGCACCTTCTGTACAAACAGGCCCGAGCAGAATGAAGCAGCTTTTTGTAAATGTGTGTTTAATAAGAAAAGCCTCCACACGAGGAAACCTTGAGTTTTTGTTCGGCGCTTGTATAACGAGTCTGTGTCTTTGTCTCCTACTCTCCGTCCTCACCCCCTCTCCTCTCCTCTCCTCCCCCTCCTCCCTTCCCTCCTCTTCCCTCCCCTTCCCGGCAGCAGGCACCACAGCCAGCTCCAACGCCGGTGCCATGAACTCTCTGACCTCTCTGGGCACCCTGCAGGGCCTGGCAGGCGCGACTGTGGGCCTGAACAACATAAATGCACTAGCAGGTAGCATCAACAGTGAGTATTCACCCTGCCATCAGCCACTCCACCTCCACCCTCCACCTCCACCCACCACTCACCACCACCATCCACTTCCAACAGCCTCAACCTGCGAGTGGACGCAGAGAGACGACGCGTCACGGCGGCTGGCGTTCATCAGAGCTGGATTTTTACGGGTTTTTGTACACGATTTTTTAAATTAAAGCAGATAATTTCTCATATTTAATCTCTGATTTTGAAGAGAAGTAAAAGATTTGTTGCTAAATATGTACAATAAATCGTTAATAAAGGTAGTTTGATGGTCGAGTGTATCAGAAAACACGTGAACTTATCCAGCTCTGATGTCAGTGGCTTATATTATAGAATTATTGTAATAATCTAAGCTTCAAATACACAGTTTAGATTTAACTTAAAGGAAGAAATTTGACAAAAACCTGTTAATCTTTGGAGATTCTAATAGACATTAAAGTCTATATTTAGCTTCCTGTCGTCTCTCTGTGTCTCCGTAACGTTTGATTGGATGATAAATTGTCTCACTCTCTTGATGACCTCATGAGTTCATCCGGCTGCGGGTCTTCCATCCATCCATCCATCCACCCACCCATTCCTCCATCTCTCCATCGGCTTCCTGGTTGTGTCCGGGGTTCTGCTTGCTGTTGGAGCGCTGCGGCGCCGTCCGGGCGGAGCTGGCGTGCTGCTGTCGTCTGGTGTTTTAACATCGTGTTTGTTTCTGTGGCGTCATTTTTGTGTTTGTCGTCGTGTTTGTTGACCTTCAGAGGAGTTTGAGTGTGTTCTGTCGACACGATGTTACCATGTAAACAAGACAACTTTCATGGTTTCAGTCCAAAATGTCAGAAGTACAAACGAAAGCTACACAATTTGGTCATTTATGTGCCAAAAAATACTAGATTTGACAATATTTTGTCACATTTTTGGAAATAAATACTTAGTTATGCAACTTTCAGGCAAGAAAATAAAAACCTGTGAATTTTACTGTCAAATCAGCA
The DNA here is from genome assembly GCA_963678695.2 of Diplodus puntazzo. Lineage (NCBI taxonomy): Eukaryota > Metazoa > Chordata > Actinopteri > Spariformes > Sparidae > Diplodus > Diplodus puntazzo. The sequence goes on from OZ023177.1 coordinate 21,690,108, forward strand.
CAAAAAACTCTAATTGTGACAAATTTTGTCAAAAAATTAAAAATATTTTAATTCACAAGCCAAAAATTTAACCATTAGACCACATTCTATTAAAAAACCTACAAAAATAAGACAAAAATACATAATATGACATTTTGTATGTACATAAATAAAATCATTTAATTGGGAATTCTTAAACAAACTAATAGATGAGAATTTAATTTTAAAAAATACAAAATTTCCTTTCCAAAAATAATAAATGTTACATTTTCATCCCAAAAAGATAAGAAAAACTAAATTTAAAAACATCTAAAGTTTATTCTAAAACAAACTAAAATCCAATAGACAATTCTGACAAATATTATTAATATTTCTAAATAATGAATAATAAATATTTTCATGCCAAAAAAAGGAAGAAAAAAGTAAATAAAAGTAAATAAATAACACAACTAAAATGAGAAAATAATAAATAATCTAATCTAATTTTGCCATCTTGACAATTCATCACAAAAAATATACAACATGAAAAAATAATTTTTATGCCAAAAGAAAAAAAATATATAACTTCTTCCTCAGACTAAAACAAATAAGTTAGTCACAATTTTCCTGCCCAGTTAATAACAATTTTACCATTTTCATGTCAGTGAAATAAACATTTCAAAAACTAGTTTCCTGCTGAAGTTCCTCTTCTTCTTGTGAAAACAGCGTTACTCTCAGGGACAAGCAGCTTTTATATTTAAAGTCTTCACATGTTGTCGTGGTTTGATCCTTCCCGTCTGTCAGCGTGTGTTTCACATCGACTTCACGCTCCGTGTGGTCCGCCGAGCCGAAGCGCCGCGCGTCCTGCCTTTGACCTCTGGGCGAGACGGGCCTGGGATCTTAATCAGCGCTGTTATTACAGCGGAGATCCTGTACCGCGGCCTCCTCCGCAACATTATTCTCCTCTGACCTTTACTGGAGTAGCTGTATCCGCCGTGTAAATCATATACGCGTCAGCTCGAGCAGGTACAGAAACACAGGACACACACACACACACACGTCTTTCAACAAGAACTTTCTTGCATCCCATTTCGTCCCGGCTCGACCCGTCTCTCCTCGCCGCGGCCCCCACCACCTCCTCCACCTCCTCCGTCCCTCCACCCACCTCCAACCGGCCTCATTTAAACACATCTAGGCCTTAATTGAATTGCAAAGGTCACCGGTGCAATTATTCCTGAATAAATGAGTGACCTATAATCCGGAGCGCCGCGGTGATAATTTATTTCACTGTGTCTGACGTCGAGGCGACAGGACGCCGAAGCCAATGTCAGCCCCCCTCAGACAAGTTGCCCTCCGCCGTGATATTAAGCCTTTACAAGCAACTAATGAGTGTTACTGCTGCGTTCCTTCACTTTTCAAACCAGACACCCTCCCCGAACCTCCCTCCACGCTCCACCTGCCCTCCTCCACCCTCCGGAGTGAGACGTCACAGGCTGGGGAAGAAAAAAAAAAAAAGCACATGTTGATGTTTGACTGAGCTGCTCTGGTAGACGGCGAGATAATCGTCTACTTACTGCGACTCTGAGGACTTTTGTGAGGTGGATCATGAAGACGGACCGTTCGATCGATACTAACGCAGATTATGTGCAATTTAAACTTCGCTTTAACCGTCGCGCTAATAAATCTGCCACAGTGTTTCTTTCTTTCTCGTTTTATGAGAGTGTCATAAAGAAAAAAAAACACACCTACCGGCGTGTGCTGCGTTTATATCCAGGGCTTATGTGTCATGTGGATAAATCACCACCATCGATTCATTTATAGAACGACAAACGAGGCAAAATATTTTACAAGAGGCTTTAAAACGGAATAAAATCAACTTTGAATGACTAAAATGGCCGTTTAGACAATAAAAACGAGAGGTGATGCACAAGGTACCGCTCCTCTGATATCAGTGCAGACTGGCATGTTAGCATGTCGCTGACAGTAGCCTATAAAGCAGTGCTGTTTTCATTTGGTGACTTAATTGATGGCGTCCGTGCGTTTCTATCTCTGTCAGGCATCGTGATAATGAAGGATTGCTACGGTACTGCAAGATGAATAAACGAAACATCCAGTTGCGGCTGTTTTGACGCCATCTACGACTACTGAGGGTCGTCAAGGGTTGTCTCGGTTCACAGGGGGAGATTTCGAACTCTGACTCTGTTCAAGAAATGAGTGTTAAGAGTAGAAATAGGAGCCAAAGTCAAGAAAATCAGAACAAAATAAGCTGTGCGTCCAAAAAAAGTCGTCAAAGATCACTTTGGGGAGAAAGACTCTCTTTCTTGCCAAGAGTCAGATGAGAAGATGAAATACTTCTGTTCATAAAGTCTGAAGAAAGAGTCGATTAGCTTAGCTTAGCATATTGCCACAAAACAGGAAGTAATAATAATTATGCTGCCTCTTCATCATAGTCGGTCACCTCCGGCTTCAAACGGAGGACAGGAATCTGCTTCAACACACCAGCGTCCTCTAACAGCCTGTCAGCGTGTGCTCACGTGGTTTTCATCCGGTCCGTTGTCGTCTTTGTGTGTTTCTGTGTTGCGTGCATGCGTCGCTGCGTGCTTCTGACCTGGAGTACACCTGTGTGCAGCTCTGGCTGTCATCAGCTACACTCATACTGTACTTAACTGTGTTTAAACTAATACTGTGTGTGTCTGTGTGTGTGTGTCCTGTTCTCTGTTCGCTGTCGTGTTTCGTTCACAGTATCGATGTGTCTTCTGTGTGTAATGTACAGTTCAGTCTATGTGTGTGTGTGTGTGTGTGTGTGTGTCGTCAGGTAACAGTTGGTTTCTGTGTGTGTGTTAGTGTGTGTATGTGTGGTAAAAACACAACCTTCAGTGGGAGCGCTAATGAGTAAGTGCACTCTTCTTTCTTTATTGTTGGGTTTTATGTAAAGTTGCTCAAATGCTCTCAGGTATGGCGGCTCTAAACGGAGGCCTGGGCGGCGCCGGGCTTACCAACGGGACGGCGGGCACCATGGACGCGCTGACGCAGGCTTACTCAGGGATCCAGCAGTACGCCGCCGCAGCGCTGCCCACCCTCTACAGCCAGTCCCTGCTGCAGCAGCAAGGGGCCGCCGGCAGCCAGAAAGAGGGTCAGTAGCCTCGGGCCGGGTCTGTGCACATCAGTGCTGCTCGACGGGGGTCACGTTTCACGAGTGTTTACGGCAGAAACATGTGGTTTCCTCCGGGATTTACTTTGCAGAGCGGCAAACAGACAACAGGAGACATTTAAAGCTCGCATATTGTAGAAAGTTAGATGTCTTTTGTGATTATAAAGAAGATCTGGGTGTTAAATTAATAATGTGAAAGTATTAAAGCTCTGTCAGGACTTCCGTGACGTTGTGATGTCACAACTATACAGTCAGCCACGCCCCCAGAATGCACCTGGATTTTTAAAAACACCAGCAGAGCTGATGTGGAAACAAAGCCTGCTCAGGCCTGAGAGAGCTGACCAATCAGGGCAGACTGGGTTCTTAAAGAGACAGGCGCTCAGACAGAGGGTGAATAGAGGTGCTGCAGCAACAGTTTCATGAACATTAAAGCATGTAAAGTTTTTCTCTTGGATCGTATGAGACCTTTAAACTCGAGATGCAAACAAGGAGTTTCAACATAAAGCAAAAAAAATAAACTTTAGTGCTGCAACATCAAGTTAAAATGTCAGGAAGGAATTCATAATAATAATGATTTCTTCTGCAATTAATATGTAAACAAACACTTTTTTCAAATTAAAGCAGGACCCGAATGCTCACCTCGATTTTTTTCACTTGTAGCCTAATGCACCCAGAAAGTGTTTCCTGCTGCTCAAACACACATTTTATGGGAAAATAATGTGTTTTTCTGACAAGAATAGCTGTTGAGAAAGAAAAACAAAACAAGAAATAAGCTGGTAATTACGTAGAAAAGACAACGCTGAACTACAGGGTGCTTTTGTTGGAAGTGGGGAGAGATGTTTGTATTGTTGATTGCTTTTAATCCATGATTGGCCTATTTTACTAAATATTCAGAATATACAGCTACACCATCTTATTTTCAATTCCTAAGAATAATGAACTCTACATATCTGAGTTCTGAATTTAGTCTTAAATCAGTGCAACATCAGCTTTAAAACACCCAGAGGTTGAATTCCTGGATGAATAACTGGACCAAAAAACATTTTTATTCCCATTTTTTTTTACTTCTCCAGTACTTTCTGTCTTATTTTGAAGAACCCTGATGTTACTTTAGTCGCACAAAATGTGTGTTTTAATCCAACCTTCTCTATGAATATCATCAATATTTCTGTTTGTGGCTGTACGGTTCATTTTATCCCATTGTGAAGAAGACAGAATGTGGAATTGATCAGCCGACGTATCGGCGCTGTCGCAAAGTGCCACCTTCACACACAACCTGATGTTTGAAGTTCAATTGTTCCCAAAAGCTTTCAGCGACACCGTTGAATACAAACCAGATGATGAAATGCAGAGTAAAAGAGACACAGAGCCACATACTGTTTGTTTGTCCGCGACTCATCTCTGCTTCCAACAAAGATCCATTTGTAAAGAAGCTTTTTTCTTCTTTTCTCTGACAGCCCATCCAGGAGTTCAGAACCCTCCAGGGGAGACAAAGATATGACAAATACTCGGCTCCCTCACGACTTCATTTAGCAGCGGAGAGCGCATTTAATGAATCTGAGGGATCTGACCTATGTGTGGTAGAATGGGGGGGCGACCTACGACCCCTCTTAAGAGAGACGCCACGCAGCTGAAAGAATGAATCCAATGAAAGCGAACGGGGAACCACTCTTGTTATTCCAGAGCTGGAATACGATTATTAAATGAAACCCCGAAAGCTTTTCATCTTTGTTTAATGTTCAGCACAATTGCAGAATGTCGTTTAAAAGCAATAACAGAACTCAGGGTCACGCGATGCGCGCTGCATTGACGACAGCGCGGCGGTGCGAGTCGCCACAATGCAGCGCTTTTCTCCTGCAGCTCTGCTTAATGAAAAACCACTCTGACCTTATACCTGCTCTGCGTCTCGTCCCCGCCAGGTCCTGAAGGTGCCAACCTGTTCATCTACCACCTGCCCCAGGAGTTTGGAGACCAGGACATACTCCAGATGTTCATGCCTTTCGGAAACGTGGTCTCTGCCAAAGTCTTCATCGACAAACAGACAAACCTTAGCAAGTGCTTCGGTACGGCGGCAGCACAGGCGACAGTGTGTCCAAACACACTGAAACGCCTGCTGTTATCTGTCCTTTTCTTTCTTTGCTCGCTGTGTCCCAGTTCAGGGGCTTAGTACTCTGAAGGAGACAGCGTCACAATGTCGGGTCTTTCAGATGAAGGCCAGGGTGAATTGAATGCCATATTCGTGTCATGGGGAAATTCTTGTAATACCCAGTTTCTGACTCATAAATACCATTTATCTCAGCACTGCACACACAAAAACAGAATACAATTCACAACCCCCATCCATAGGATGTGAATATAGCAAAAGAATTTCCACCCAATAATATAAATTAAGTCAGGCCTACAGCAAACCCAAAGATGTTTACCTTTTTGAAATCCTCAGATAGCGTTCAAGAATACATGTCAAGGATGTTGAAAGCTCCTGTGGGGTTTATGTCTGACCTGCATCGTTCAGTGTACATCCTTAAATGTGTAAAAAACTTCGGCCTCAAATAAAGCAGCCTGGAAAGTCCAAGTCCTGGGGTGGTTGGGGAGGTGTGATGGGTCATACAGTGGAGACCAGGGTTTGTTTTATGTGTTGACCAAGATTCAAAAGTGGTTTGGTTTTAGTTCTGTTACTTAAGTAAGTTAACGTACGTACTTGTACATCACTTACATTACGTAAGTTACGAGACTGAATGCAGTTATTTTAACCCAAAGTGTGATCTTTTCCTAAACCTAACCGAGTAGTTTTGGAGTCTTAACCTAACCGAGTAGTTTTGTTGCTTGAACCAAACCAAGTAGTTTTGATGCGTAAACCTAGCCGAATAGTTTTGGGGCCTAAATACAATCAAGTAATTTTGGAGCCTAAACCTAACCAGGTAGTTTAGGTGCCTAAAACCTAACCGGGTAGTTTTGGGCCTTAATCCAATCAAGTAGTTTTGGAGCCTAAACCTAACCGAGTAGTTTAGGTGCCTAAAACCTAACCGGGTAGTTTAGGTGCCTAAAACCTAACCGGGTAGTTTTGGACTCTTAACCCAACCAAACAGTTTTGGGGCCTAAATCCAATCAAGTAGATTTTGTGCCTAAACCTAACTGAATAGTTTTGGTGCGTAAACCTAACCAAGTAGATTTGAGCCTTAACCTAACAAAACTGCGACTATCTGACAACTTCCATAACTATTCAAAAGTCATAATATGTCATGATATGTAAATTGTTGTCAGCAAGCTTTATTATAAAAGTCTAACCACACAGCACCGACACTACAGGGGTAGGTAGAGCTTGAATTTTTCTGTTTGAAGCTTAAGGACAGCTAGTTGGATGACATTGAGGGCTGCAAAGGACACACCACTTGTGTCCTCCAAATCCAGGCAAAAGAGGCTGTATTTATTGTTAAAATTGGCCGTACTTAAAGAGATCCAGCCCTGAACTGGGACAGCAAGTGATTTTCCTTTCCACCTGGTATTCGTCTGTCTGACAGGAGTGCAGAAAAATAGAGCCAAAAAATAAAAGGCTTCAAATCCAAGACGAAATGCGTTAAGGTGTAGTGCAGATTTTCATTTGCATAGTGTTTGTCCGTGTCGACAACAAAAACCTAAATATAATGTGTCTCCATCCCCTTGTGTAGCAACTAAGGGAAACAAGAATAAATCAAGCGTGGATCCAGGAGGAAAGAGCGCGCAAGCAGACAGCAGCGATACTTGTCAGAAAATGGATTGTGAGGATGGATGGCGAGACAAGCGAGACGAGGAGTTTACTGTCAGCTTTAGAGGTTGCAGATATTGCGAGAGGAAGTGAAGTGTGCAGGAAGATGACAGCGAAAAACAAAACACAATAAAAACCTTGTTGTCTGCTGCAAAAGCTGTATTTTAAACATTTTGACCAGCGGTGGCGTTCGTCAAGCTGTTGGTCAAAATGTTGATACAGTATTTCTGGAGCAGAAACTGTGGCTTTAATGTGTTTTTGTTACCGTGTCAGGATACTTTCACACACTCACGATGCTTCACATTGGAAGTATCACTGCAGCCCGTCTATTTGTTTCTACGATAGCGTTTGTTCTTTCATTATTTTGACGATGCAACAACCGAGTTCCCCTCCAGGAGTCATTAAAGTTTAATCTTCTCTTATTGTGTACCGGGGGTGTATTTTAATGTAGATGTAAATGTAATCTAGAAAAAAAAATCAGATCTTGAGACGCGGAAACAACGGCGAGGGGACCTGGTGTCGTATGTTAACATCAGTTTATTATTACACTTTAATTTTCAGACAGTAAACTCGCTGTGAAGAAGAAACAAAGAGGAGCTTGTTGGTCTCAGCCTGTAATTTATATTGTGAGTTGGATTTGAAGGAGAATGTTTTAAGCCTTGTTTTGTGGCACAGAAGAGGAAACAATTAGGATTAAACCAGCAAATATACAAATTAAACATTTGTTTACCAAGCAGAATTTATTACAGAGCATTAGCACACAAATGCTAGTGAAGACAGCTTGGCTTTGCTGGTTAGCTGACATCTGCTAGCTATGTTCACTAACAAATTAGCAACTTTTACCATCCTGCTCCGTCTCTACTTGGTATTTTTGGTTTCTACTCGGATATCTTGGTTAAATACCAGAAAACACTAGAACTGAAGCAGCTAACTAGCTCAGTCTGCTGAAAGGATAATGTGCTAGCTAGCTAGCTAGCTGCAGCAGTCAGCTTACTTTCAGTCCTGCAACTATAAAATTATACCAATATTTATTGATTTAAAGTGTTAAAATACTCCCTGGTACACGTGTCTCACTCGGCATGTTTGCTAATGTAGGAAGCTAGCAGACAAATATCTTGAACAACGGTTTCATGCTTTAAATGTTCACCCGGCAATCGTTAGCCTTCCTTACTATGAGCTGTTTTTTATCGAGAGGAGTGGGTCCGCCATCTTGCATCGCCATGTTTCTACAGTAGCCTGTAATGGACATATATAAGCTCTAGAGAGGGTGTCTCGCATTGTTGTGCGTTTAGTTGATTGCGATCTGCAACCACACCGTTAAATCCTACATCCTCAGTGCCAAGTGGAAAAAAGGACCATTTTTCACATTGTCACATCTATCTTTTCCATTTTCTTTTCCACCAACTCTGCATTTTTCTCTCCGGTGTCTCCCGCAGGCTTCGTCAGCTACGACAATCCAGTGTCGGCACAGGCAGCCATCCAGGCCATGAACGGCTTCCAGATCGGCATGAAGCGGCTGAAGGTGCAGCTGAAGCGCTCCAAGAACGACAGCAAACCGTACTGATCTTAGCACTAGGGTCTATCTGCTCCCCATGTTAGCACTGCTAGGGTAAGTCCCCCCCGCCCCCACAGAACAACTACAAAAAAAAAAAATGAAAATGAAAAAAAAAAAAAACAACAGCAAACCGAGCCACGACCTCTACACAGGGACTGGGGTGGGTGGGGGGGGTTAATGGGAGGGAAGGGAGGGATGTGGGAGGGAGGGGGAGACGACCTACAACAACCACCCTGAGGGAGACACACACGCCTTGTTTTAATTATTTTTTCTTGTTATCTTGCTTTTTTTTTTGAAGATTTTTATGTTAGCTTTCAAGTATTATTATTTATTACAATTAATTTTTTTCTTTGACACACATGAACGCTTCCATTACCGCCATTACTTTGTGCAATTTTTTTTTTTTTTTTTTTTTTTTTAACAATGGAAAGAAGTAGCTATCTTTGGGTAGCTTTTTTACACACACACACACACACACAAAAGTTTGTTTAAAAGTTATTTTCTTCTTTTCTCAGTGATTATTTATACATTTTTGAGGACTAGTTACAGTCAGAACCGAGGTAAAGACAAAGGAGCCATGATGATTTTTTAATTTTTATTTTTCCTCTCTCTCTCTCTCGTGAACCTGGCGCCCGGCGACGGGTTCAATTTTTCTTCTTTCTTTTTATTTTTGTTTTCGACGCGCACGCAGATATGCACATTCGACCTTTGACCTCCGCGGTGTTGGTTGCAGGCCGCCGCTGCTTCTCCAAAACCCCTCTATGCCTGCTGGCAACCCGGGAGCAAAGGCTGCAAAAAAAAAAAAAAAAAACGTTAGTGGCCTCTTTACATTATAGTCAGCGGCGACGCCAGCCTGCCGTTACAGTTACAGTCCACCACCGCAAGAAGGAAGGAGAAGAAAACGAAACCACACACACTCCAGCTACGTCTTATTATTTATGTGAAAATAGAAAAAAAAACAGTTTTTTTATTTCTCAGAAGATGGAAAAAAAACAAATAAATTAGTAATTTTTCTGGGTCAGATCACATTGGTCTTTTTATGTGAAAGGAGATATAACAGCATGTAGAACATTTTCAAAAACAACATCCAGAATTTGATGAAGGCTATAATAATAATAATAATAATAATAATAATAATTCTAATAATGAAAAAAAAGAGTTTATGGTTTTAAGGTGGTAACTGAAAATACTTGATGTTTGTTGAGAGATTTAAAAAAAAAAAAGAAATGAATAATTCAAAGTACAGAAAGCCACAGGCCTGTAAATTTTATTTGTAAAAAAAGCAGTTCTATTTTTATACAACATTTTTACTGCCTCAGATGAAAAAAAAAATGGATTTTATTTATTGCCTATCGTTAAGTTATTGGACTCCTATAAAGTATACAGCTTCATTTAAAAAGTAGACCCTTGTGGAGAAGTCTCGTGGAAACCGGGTTCTCCGGTTGTTTTTCATGTTTTTTCAGTGCAGAAATCACAACACGCTCCGCCGCCATCCGAAACCGCAACCCCCGTTCACCTCCACCTCCACCTCCGCCTCATTTTCACTCATCCACCACCACCATGTGCTGTTCATCCATCCATCCATCCATCCATCCATCCATTCATCCTTCTCTCTCTCTTTTTACCACTCTCCCTCTCTCTCCATCCGTAGTGGGACTACTTCTTCCTCACTTGTCGTAAAACAAAAAAAAACTTCTACCTTTTTTTTCCCGCGTTTTTGTTTAAAAAAATATTTTTTTTGTTGTTGTTTGAAGTGTTTGCGTTTTTTTGTTTGTTCGTAGCCCCCCTCCCCCCCTCCACCACCACCACCACCACCACCACCACCAGCCCCGTTTACCCTCACCCATACAAAGATTTTAAAAAAGACAGATGAAAACACCCCCGCCCTCCTCCTCCTCCTCCTCCCCCCCAAAAAAAATATATGAGTATTTTTCTCCCAAATGACAAACATCCATCTGGGATCTGATGGATAAAGCTTTGGGTGCTCTCTGTTTTTTGTATGAGAGTGTGTGTGAGACTGTGTGTGTGTGTGTTTGTGTTGTTACCTGTTTAGTGTAGACCTATAACATTATACCATTTAAAAAAAAAAAATTAAGAAAATGACAAAAATCAAAGCTAAAAAATGTGCCAATGAACTCAGTGAGTGGTGTTGCTGTTCTGCCGGTTTGCATTGTTGTTGTTGTTGTTGTTTGTTTGTTGTTTGTTGTTTGTTGTTGTTGTTGTTGTTGTTTCTCCTGATTTTTTGACAGACAAATTTGCTGTAGTGGTGTTGGTTGCTCTGGCTCTTCTCTGTGTGTAACTCTCTCCTCTCCCCTTCTGTTTTTTCTTTCCTCCCTTTTAGAACAACCCATCCTCCATCCGCCTGTTAGCTCATCGTTTGCCTAGCATGTCTCCGTGGCGTCCCAAACAAACAAACAAACAAACAAACAAACAAACACACATGAAAAAAACTTTTAAACAAAAACACAAACGAAAAAAATCCCCCTCCCTCCTCCTCCTCCTCCTCCTCCTCCTCCACCGCCAAACAAACAAACAAACAAACAAAAAAGTGTCATCGTCCTCCTCCTCCTCCCCCGTCATTGTTTTTTCTGATGTCTTTTCCGAGCTCACCTGATCATAACCTGGTCCTCCTCCTCCTCCTCCTCCTCCTCCGCCTACTGACCTTTTTGAACTTTTAGCTTTTTTGGACTTTTATGATTTTTTTTTTTGTTTGTTTTTCATTTTTTTTGTTTGTTTTTTTTTTGCATGTGACCTCATTTTGGATCGGGGGGGCGGGGGGGAGTTTCAGGGAGGGAGCGAGGCGACAAAACGGGGGAGGGGGAGATAAATGAAATCAATGTGAAAAAGATATATATATAAAAAGCTGCATTCATATGAAAAACAAAAAAGACTGAGATTTTTTTAATGGAAAAACAAAAATGTTCTTTTTTTTGGAGATATAAAAGAGAAAAAAAACAACCTGTGGCAAAGTGATTTCCATTCTGTATGTTTTCTTTTTGTTTCTTCTTTATGTCCTGTTTTTCTTTCTTTCTTTTGTTTCTTTCTTTCTTTCTTTCTTTTTCTCTTTCTTCATTTAAAGTAAACTTGAAAGTTCACCACAGGAATTGGCGCGTCGTCTTGCTTCTGGCGCCGACCCGGGGGAAGAAAAAAACAAAACAAACGAAAAATCACACTGAGCGCGCGGCCAGAAGCAGCTCCCGCGCCAGTTTCTCTGAGAAAAATAAGACTACTTCCAAACAGTTTTGAGTATAAAAACTGTCTGATCAATATTAGACTCTCTCTCAGAGCTCTCCAATGGTTTTTACATTTTTCAGGCAGTGTAAAGTTTTTTGATAAGGCCATTTTAAGTGGCTCTGTTTCTCATTCAAAGTCTATATATAGAACCACTTTTTTCTAGAGTAGTTTAAAGGTAAAAATAAAAAAAAGACATTTGCCCTGTTTGGGTGGGAGAAATGCTACCTACTTGTGTCACCTTTTGCTGAAACTGACTCACAGATAGACAATCCGTGGTTTAAATGCACATGATGAAATGACCTATATTTTCTACTGTTTAAATGTATAGAGGAAAAAAAAAAATACTAAGATTTACCTGTAACCTGCGTTAACGTCGGTGCTTCTCGTGAGTTTAGTTGTGGTTTCATCACAAGTCTAACGGTCTTAAATGTTCTCATGTTTTTCAAGAGAAGACTAAAAAATCAGTTTACTTGAACAATAGACAAAGCCTTTCATATTACTATAATAGTTACTTTGTTGGGGTTTATTTTTTTTGTTTGTTTGGTTCTTTTTGATTTTCTTCTTTGTTTTTTTGTTTTTTAAAGGAGTCCCTATTTGCTAAATTTCTTGTTGGTTAATTAGCTATATAAAATTCCTAAAAATATATATAAATATAAATATATCTATATATATATAATGTCAGCTTGTGAAGCATCAATGTCATTATTATTTTATTTCTCTCGTGGGAAACAATATTTAGATGTGTTTTGTTGTTCGGCAAAAATGTCTTATAAAGAAAAAAAGACAAGATCAGTGGAGTTTAGTGCCAAATTCTGAAGGTACTTCCTGCCTAGCGCGTCAGTGTATTTCTTGTGAAATTATTTGATAACATGGGTATTTTATTATAAGTGTTTTGTATGGATCCCTCATATTTAAAAATATAGATTTAAAAAAAAAAGAGTTTGTTAACTTGCTATTCTGTGGTCTTGTTGCCTGAAAAAATGTCATGTTTGCTTTTCTTTCTTTGTAAAGATGTAAAAGAAAAAAAAAGAAAAAACGGACAAAAAAAAAAAAGTGCCCATGTGTCATATATATATCTATATACACGCACACACGGACACGCACACACGCTCTCGTGCAGACCTCACAGTTTACTTTTTTTCTTGTTGTGCATGAGAGCCCCTGAGTGCGAAAGCCTCCACAGCAAACCGGCCGCCGCCGCCAACGCCGCCATCAACCCCGCCAGCGTGCACGCGCACACTTTAGCGAGAATCACGCACTGATATTTTTAGCCATTGTACAGCCGTTTAATTCATCAAAGCCTTACCACAAATCTTTGCACTCCTGTTCTCTCTCTCTCTCGATTCGTATCTCGTCGACACAGACGTCGGGCTTCGGTGTGTATCGTTCTGATTGTTTTTCCTCGCGCGCTGTCCCGCTCGCTCCTCAACCGGGGAAGCAAAACAAAAGACAAAGATGGAGGTGAGAGTCGTACGCGAAGCCTTATTTTTCTCCGAATCCCCCCTTCATCCTTTTGGAAACAGTCCTGAGTTGTAGCCGGGCGCCGCTCGTCTCAGACGGCGGGGATCATTACTTTTTGTGTATCACCTCAGACGAGCGTGTTTTGGCTTTCATGATGTAAGCACAGAGCAAGACTCGCTCATTCACAAAACGAGCCTCGAAATCTTTTGAGGAAAAAAAAAAAGCACACGCCACGCTGCCGCCAATGCCGCCGCCGTCGGATCGCAAAGTGAAAGTAAAACAGAAGGAGAGCGGCGGGACGGTTCGGAGCGAGTTTGATTTTCTCCTTTTTTTTCTTTATTCAAGTGGTTGTAAGACTTCTCCGTGTGGGTCTCGTGGTGTAATGGGCCAAAATCATGTTTAGATGCCAAAGTGTGTTATTGACATTCTCATAGTCGAGCCGTTTACATGGCACAGTGTTGTCAGTCTATTCAACTGCCCCGATACCCTCCTCCCTGAAAGCCTAGTTTACGCTCTGCAAAAAAAAAAAATGAAAGGCAGCATTATTTTCTACAGAAGCTCACCAGTCGCCTTAAACAGGGAGCGTCGTACCAGTATTATAAGACTAGAAGATGTTGTCAGTCAGTCAGTCAGTCAGTCAGTCAAGTCAGTGATGTGTGCCAAGTCTCGGTTCACTTTCCCGTGCCGTTAACCTCCCACCCGAAAAAACTCCAGGTCGAGCCCTTCCTGCCATTTTCATCCGGTCGGCCGGAGCGGAGAGGCTGAAACGGCCGTTTTGTCCTCCTCGCGAGCTGCGATGGAGGGGAGAGAAGAAGAACGAGGCGTCTTGTTTGAAGGATGCCGCTCTCCGCCTCGGTTGTTGTTGTCTCCCAGGCTAACCGGGGTTATTAGAAACAGGGCTGTGTGGAGAGACGTCTTATTGGAATGGCGACAGGGGAAATAAAAAGCGCTTTGTTGGTTGGAGAGGAAAGGGTCACGTCCGCCCGGTCCACACCGGCAAAAACAACAGCCGCACAGCTCGAGACGGGAGGCAATACAGCTTTCATTACCGTCTCCGAGACCAAACCCGATACCAAACTTTTATCCGATCTCATGGAGGGAGGCGAGCAGACTTCTTTTTACCTAAATGCAGTAAACACATGAACAGCCATAACTACCTGTACAACGGACCGAGTTTTTCTGTGTGCAGCGTCGCTCACGTCGTCACCTCGCTCCTGCACAACTCGCACGATCCGTTCCGTGTTAGGCGACGTTGTTTCGAGTCCAACACCCCCGAACAAAACAATGTTGTCAATTGCCAAAATCTCACCGAAGTTGCACACAAGCCCCCGACGTTGCACAGTCTTAAGCGTGAAGCATCTCGTCTTTTTTTTTTTCAATGTCGAAGCACAAGTCGAAGGGTCGCGAGGAACGAGAGTTTCTGTCGAGCGGCTCGCCTCAGGGGCTGTCATCGCCGATGCTCGTTGTAATCTTTCTAATCTCTGTCACTGTTCACTTCTCTGTTCTCCTTCTTTCTTAATTATCTTTAAGTGCTATTTATCAAACAAATGAAATCTGAAAGGAAAAAAAAAATAATAATAATTGAACTTGTCGTTTCTTTGCATTATGGCTTATGTCAAGTTTTTTGAGGAAAAATGTTTTGTGTGTTCTCTCTCTCTCTCTTTCCGTGCCGTAAAAAAAAAAAGCTTGTTGTCTGTAGAAGTTATCCAAAATCTTCTTTTTTTTGGTTCCTTTATGGTTTTTTTTGTTGGTTTCTTTTCCAAAATTTCTCAAATCTTTCAGTAGTTTTTTTTTTTTTCAAAGTTATTGTCTTGAGAGAAGCCAAAGTCAATGCATTTCAGTGGATCCTGTAAAGCGTGATGTATGTTTGTTTGACAACACTTCGACGAAAAATCTGTCACTGGATGGGAATTTAAAAAAGTACAAAAAATGCAGGCTTTCCTATTTCTACAACTGATTGTACTTATGCATTTTGTACCAGTGGAATTTTTTATACTGGAGATTAAAGGATACAACAAAAAAAAAAAAATCTTAGAAAAAAAGCTGTCTGGCCTGGTGGTGTGGCCCGACCCTGACTGGTCCCCGAGTATGATTTCTAGCTGGCATCGAAGAAAAGTTGGCTTTTGATATCAGATTTTCTAGAAGATCTTTGGCTTTATTTCTTTCACTTCTTTTTCCTCACTTGAGTGTTGTTCTTTCTTTCTTTCTTCCTTTTTTTTTTTTTTTTGTTTTCCGAAAAACAAAAGAGGGGTTAGGTGAGCGTCAGATCTTTCATTTTTCTTTTCTCTTCTTTTTTTTTTTTTTGCTTTTTTTAAAAAAGAAAAAATAGTTCTAGCGAGTTTGTCTATACAACAGCGGTAAGTTTCATTTTTGACTTCTGTATTGTGCCGTCTACACGATAAGACAATTATAGAAAAAGAAGGAATAGAAATATTTAGTCACCTTCAGTGGATTAATGTATTAGTTTAATAAAGAGATCAACTAATTAGAAAAAACTTTTTTGCTTTTAGCTGTTTAGATTTTTCCGGTTTCTCTGTCCTTCTCTGTGAACTAACTGTGTAGCTGAAGCAGTCAGAATTATTTTTGTAAACGTATGTTCTTGTGTGATGCAGTTTTTTGCTTCTGTCTCCTATATTAAACCATTTTTCCTAATACTTGTCTCTCTCTGTGTTGTTATGTTCCAGTGCCTGTCTGATGTTGTACTGTTTCACGACCTCTTCCCCGCCATTCGCTCGTTTTTCTCTCTTTCTCTTCTCTTTCATCGTCTCTCTCTCTCTCTCTCGTTCTATCTTTCCCCCCTCGTGTTCACACATTTTTTTGTTGTTTTATTTTATTTTTTTACCACATAGTAAAGTTGACTCCATCCCCCAGTGACTACTCACTATGCTGTTATTTCACTAAACATAGTAAATATACATCAAAGTGTCTGTATGTATATTACTGTGTAGCCCAAGTCGCCGCGTGACAGTCGAGAAAAAAAAACAAAAACTGACATCCTGGGAATCATGCTGACCAAAAAACAAAATTCAACCTGTAAAAAGGAAAGAAGCACATTAGCAGGAATAGTTCGACATTTTGGGAATTATACTTCTTTGCGTTCTTATTGAGATTTTAGTACAGCGAGATTCATCAGCATACTCATACAATATGAGAATATTGAAGCTTGTTGATGTCCCACTGTAGCCTGCAAGCTAACAACTATTAGCAGGCTAGTCATGCTATCTCCAGAGCGCTCTGTTAGCCAAGACACAACAGTGACGTAGCAAAGTAGCCTCAAAAATTGCCATTAAGAAACATCTGCGAAATAAAAGGCTGCTAGCTTGTTTAGTTGCGTACCGTTAGCGACCAGGTTACAGTTTGGGTAGCTTGCCATTATCAGTGCGTAGCTTGCTAGCTTGGAGGTTGTTGTTGTTGTTGTTGTGGAGACTGGCTTTAAAACACCTTACAAGTCTTTTGTGATAGCTTCCGAAGCATCTTTCTAGTTTCTCTGTATTGTAAGAGTAGCTAGCATGTTTGCTAACCGTTTAGCTTGTTCGCTCATTGTTTATTTAAAAGTTTACCTGGTCCATCGACTACCATCTGCAAACCAATCTTCTTTTGTGGAGCTAACAGTTGACAATAGGCGATAAGCTACGATAGCTTCTTAGATTTTAGACTTTCAGAAGTCTTCATTGCATTAAATCCGCCAAGTCAACCAGGCTAGGAAAAACTGTAAATCTACAAATTCCACTTAAAAAATGTTTTTTAACTTAAATTTAAAAGCTAGTGTGACCTGGCCTTCAGATGACCGTGGAGTCCGATCGTTAACGTTAAGCTAGTGAGATTGGGAGCTAGCCGTTCCTCCTGTTTCCAGTCTTTGTGCTAAGCTAAGCTAACGGTTCACGCTGCCGCAGACATGTGAGTGGTGTCAGTCTTCTCATCCGACTCTCAGCAAGACAGTGAATCAGTGTATTTCCCAATAATGTCGAACTACCTTCAAGCATCTTCAATCCAGCAAAATTTTGCATCTCTGATAAAAGCTCACCTCAACCGGAAATTGGCCGACTTTTCCAACAAAGATGGCCGACTCTGATCAGGAGAACGGTGTTTGCGTTCCCCTCATCAGGGGGGGAATCGGCCCACGTCCTTCCCCCCTTCCCTTCCCTGTGCTGTCCGCTTGTCCTGGGCGAGGCCTGTCCACTGTAATGTCCACTCTGTGTCCAATCCACTCCCCGTACGTACGTAATGTCTCACCGTCACAACTGCATCCCCAGTAGAGAGCGAGCGAGAGAGAGGAAAGAGAAGTCAAAGGTCAAAGTTTTCACCTTTTTTTCATTCACAGATATCCAGGAGGGTTTGAAAATGTGTTTGGTATTTTTTATTTTATTTTATTATATTTTTTTTTGTACCTCAGGTTTGCCTCAGGTTTTCAAACATCGGAACAGGAGTGGCTGCTTTTTCAGGGAAATATAATAATAAATCTGCAGACTGCCGCAATAAAAAAACTTTATAACTTATAAGACTACAAATATCCAAGTTGCTGTACATCGTGTGCTCTCTGCGCACATTATGGCATCCTTTGCTTCCACCGCTGCACCGCTCCAACAAGAAGCCTGTTATTAAATATTGATTGAGGTTCAGGCGAAGGCGTACAATAAACTGCCCCTCAGCCTGTGGATCTGAACCCCGTGGATAGATAATATTGCACCTCCATTATTGTCGACGTGTGGCCTTTAATTCCAGATCGTGTCCGCAGCTCGGGGTTTTATTTTCTCCGAGATGTTTTTTTTTTTTCTCTCTCTTTAATTTCTTGCTCTTTGGGTTTTTAATCCCTCTTCTTGAGTCACTTTTTAACGTGTGAAATCAGCAGAAAGGAAACGGCTGAAGTGTTTTTATTAGATTAAAAGACACACACACACACACACACACACACACACACCACACACGACTGTATGTCAAAGATTTGTTGGTCCATCTGCGGGAAAAGGTGAGCGACTGAAGACGACGGAGAACATCAGCTGTCGCCCTGGATGCTCTCAAATTCAAGGTAAGGTCCGCACAATCAGACGGAGTAAGTGTGGACGTCTCGAAGGCCGACTCTGCCACCGTCCGCGCTCTTAATTTCCGTCAATCTGACCGTTTTTACGTCCAGAAGATTTCAAGGATTCACCAGTTTTCTTTATTCTCCTCGGAGCTGAAAAGCTTTTTGGAAAGAAATCAAACACACGGCAGAGTGAAGGTTTTAAGGCCTTCGCACACCAAACTGACGGCACGACAATGTGAACACTCTGCAGCAAAATTATGCCAAGAGGTTTATGGATCGGCAGCCTGACCAGGGGGGCTCCGGTCCGGTCCACTCTGTTAAAAATGGATTACTGCGTTTAAATAGCAGAGTTACAAACAGACTCACCGATCGTTGTAAAACTGCTGTTTTTATCAAAGTAGTCTGGTGGATTCGGTAACCAGCTGTCCGTGTGTGCAGCGAGCAGTCGAGGTTACTCATCTTAAGTCTCAGCATTTTGTACGTGTCGTCATATAATAAATGCTGACATGACGATCAGAGTCGATCCGTAAAGTGCTGCAGGGATTTTTGTAGGCTAACCAGGAAGTCCTGGTTCCCCCGACGGAAAAGGCCTGCGGGTTTTGGATTATGGCCGAAAGTAATGATGCTTGATACTCAATGATACTCACAACAAGTAAAAAAGCTGATGTTGTAATGACACTAAGAGTGTTACTACACAATTACTATACATGTTTTCTAGAAACTGAAGTTGCAAAGTTACAGTTTGAAGAGTTCTGGGCCTGTAAAGACGGACTGGTGAGTCGATGAGTCTCCGTGTTCGCTGTGAGGACGTTTAACGTCCCCGACAACCTTCTGTAGTCTCATTCAGACACTCGTTATCGACCGCCGTTCATAAGACTCTTAAACTGGGTTGTTAACTGGCATATTTGATCTCGTAGGACCAGATTACCTCAGTGAACAACCAGAACATAACCTCGTCTGCGGAGGTCATCACCGTCTTTCTTTTTGCACGAAACCTCGTTAAATGTTTCGAGGCGACCTCGATAAAAACACCACAGAGTTGTTCTCAGATACATGAAGCCGCTCAGCTGCGTAGAAATGAATAAGACATGAATAAACCCCCCTCTGCGATCAATGCGAGACTATTTATAGTGAGTAGACAGAAGTGATACCGGATCGATGCTCCAAACACAAAGACATTGTTTGCGGATGAAAGTAGACGGAGTCACGCTCAATGAAGCATCAGAACAATGACCCGGCTCGGCTGATCGGCGGGATATTTGTCAGCCAGCCTGTGAATTTACATTTTTTTTTTTAAGCAGTTCTTAAATCACCAAACCACACAGCTAGTCTATTATTCACACCTTCACAAGAGGTAGAAACAAGACACGCCGCAGGGCTGAGAACACACACACACATCATCAGTCTTCAATCCGTCACATTCCCGACGGAAGACGTGGAAACTTCCTTCCTGCGCGGAACGAGACGGCAGAAGCCGAGGGAGCGCGGCGGCAGAAACAGGAAATTGGCGGCGTTGTGGAGAGAGAGAGAGAGAGGAGGATGAGAGGAAGTGAACTGTTTGATTTGAGCTAATGAAGATTAACTGGCAGCTCCGTTGGAGCGCCGAGCGAGGAAACCGAGATCGTCCCCGACGGCCTCGTCTCACAGGAGGGTTCAGGGGTCGGGACGAGTTCATGCGGAGGGTTTATTTTTGCAGGAGAGCGTCGAGCAGGAGTTCAGAGAAGCGGCGATCTCACCTGGTCACAACAGAATCGAGGTTATAAGGACGACAAAAGGACGCCGAGGTCACGAGTGAGACGCGTCTGATTCCAATTTAAAGACGAGGACGCGATTGATTCAGCAGGGGGGGAAAAACGGTTAAAGTACGTTCTTTCATTTTCAACACAATCCAGAGGAATAAACGCAGCGGCTGAAAGATGTTTCTCGACCTCCGCCGTGTTGACGAAGTCAGTCGGCTGCTGCAGCTTCACACATGAATCATCATCAGATCTTTTAAAGCATCTCGTCCTTGGTTCGGTTTAATGTCAGCGACTTAACACGAGAACAAGATGAAAGCAGGAACACTGAAGAGGGAAAGAAAGAAAGAAGCTGTGAATTACAGCAGCAAGACCATCAAAGTGCCACAGTGCAGGGAATCTAAAGGGAAGGTTCACCCCACAAAACATTTAAATTAAATTTTAAAAGCCGTAAGAAGCCGTAAACAGACAGAGAGGGAGGCTGGAATGTGGAGAAAAGGCGTGTTAGTGTCTCGTATCTGCAGAGAGTTTCTGATTTTCTCTCTTTGTTGCTGCTCGGGACGCTTTACCAACCCAACATGTGTCTGTTTGACGTCCTGGGAATGAGACTCAACAATCAGCTGTCTTTGTGGTGCGTTCAGGAACAGCTGGGACAAAATCCTACTGATTCTACCTTTAACTTTAATAGTCTTTGAATTCTATTAATATGACGTGAGCTTCAGTTACAGACTTTTTACTCTGAGACTCTGAGTACATGTCAGAGCCTGTAATCTATTACTTTACTGGAGGAAACAAGCTGGATCAGTATTTTCTGTCTTTTACACCAGTATCCGAACTTCTGCTGGAGGAAACAATGGCTGTGTCTCAATTCAGGGTCTGCATCCTTCGAAGGACTCGGCCTTTGAGGTCTTCAGAGAGACCTTGTTAACCTCGTCAGCCGTTGTTAAATGGGACGGTTTCGCCTTTGGAGCATTTCCTGGATGTGTCACCAGATGTTTTACCCTTACATCAGGACTTCTGCCACCCAGGCCCGCGAAAGTGACGATCTACGTCATGCGATGTCGCCATTTTCTCTCTTTCTTTCTTAATTTTCCAGTGCGCAAAGAATCTTGGGATATGTGAGGCCACGAAGGATCGTAGCAGTGCATCCTCCAAAAACAGGGAAAAGAAGGAGAATCTGGAGGAGGCTTCAGACTGGGACGGCCTTCGCGCGGCGTTATGACATAATTGGCCTTCAAATGCTCCTCCGAAGGATGCAGACCCTGAGTTGAGACACAGCAAATGTGTGGACTTCTACCACCTTAGCTTTTTAGCTTAGCAGCTACAATGAAGATTTTGTCTCTAAAAGGGCGTAAATAACATCTTTTCAAATCAGTTCTGGAACTCGGGGCTTTCGTAGACTTGGATTATGCCGTGCGAGCTGTGTGGAGACATTTTATGTTTAGATTTTTTGATTCACCAGCTACTTTAGTTGTTCAGGAGAATGTGAAGCTGCAGAAACTCCACCTGACTTTCCATCAGCACGAGGGCGTCTGTATATAATCTACATTTTGAGGTGAACTGTTCCTTTAACCGGTTAGTAAATTCAGTTTTTCACTCAGAATAAATGAGACACCAGTCGAGGGTGCAGTCACATCCAGACAAACCAGGCCGCTACATCTATTTCATTCATTGTGTTAAAGAAACGACGTCTTGTATAATGTTTTTATATAATTTGCACCATTTTAGATCAATGACTGAAGAGCTGTCAATATTTTAATACGTAATATCCTGACGACAGCGCGCCAAACTAAATATTTAGCTCGACGACTCGAGAACGGAGGAGAAGCACGTGTTGGTGTGATCGCGTAGCAGATTTCATCATCATTAACATCTATTTCTACTTTCGAGGAGCGAGAGAGCGAAACGTTTGTATTTCTGGAATTTTCTCTTTGAATTCGTCGTGCCACGGAGCAGAAAGAGCGGCGCGAGGCTGAAACCTTAAATGAAGGCGCTTCTTTTTGGGTATGCAGGTAATTAAATTATAGTGCTGATCAAAGGAAGAGCAGCGAGAGGGTTTTTTTGTTTTTTTTGTCTCCTTCTTCACGTTTTCCCACCATTTCTTACGCGGGCCTTTGAAGAACTGAAGTGACTCATTCCTCTTTGTTAGACAAAATATTCACCGGATTGTTATGCTTATGCAACGCTTAAGCTTGTTGGCAGAACTCGGAAGAAACCAGAGGAATATATTAAAAAAGAACACACAGTTATCCGAGGTGAGTTTATTAGCGTGCCGCCGTCTTCCAGGCGTGGATGATACGATGCTGCCATCTTGTGCCGACAGAGGAAAACTCAAACCCACCGTGTGTCTCTGAACTCCATCCTTGGATGTCACGTGTTGGAGGATGTCAGCTGTCTCAGGATGTGTTTTGATGGGATTAGCGGCGTGCTCGCTGCCCTTCATCAGCCCTGCTGGTCCTCATTGATGTTTTGGGGGCGTGCCGGATCTCAGCTGATCCTTCAGAGCTTTTGAACTCTCCCCGGGTGTTTTTGGTGTCAGCTGTGCTGACGGCAACGCCCTTTATTTAAAAACCTACGTGCTCTTTCACTTCAGGCCAGACTTTAAGGTTACGGTGGCTGAGAAGGGTCAGCTTACAGCAGCTCCTCAGTCATTAATCAAATACTGTTCATCAAATCATGAGTTTTGATTCATAATTCAGCATTTTATCAACATATTGAATATGATATTATCTTTGGCTACATGGCAGTTTATAAAGTAAGTTAAGTTAAGTTAATAATTTAGCCGTTTTCATGTATTCATCACTTATTTATCGGCCACTCGTGAGCGGATTGTAACATGATTTGTGTCGATTTTCCCTGACAGTCAAAAGATTATGACTTTATTCGCGTTCTCCAGTAGCTTTGCTGAAACGACCAGCTTCCTGCACGACACAGAAGTTTAATTTTATGTTTTATTTTGTTTATTTCTCGGCGCAAATGAATGAACATTACTGTAAATGTGCAACAATTAGCCAAGACGCTAGTTTTCCTCTGTTGTCCCTCTGCAAAAACGTACAAAAGATGATTAAACTTTGATTAAAAACGAGATAAGAAGAACTTTTGCTTGTAATGGAGTATTTTCACAGTCCGACATTAAAACAAAGTAAATGACGGGTCGACCGTGCTTCATTTTTTGCAGGTATTTGTACATTAAAGGTTCCTCGTCACAAACACTCATGATGAAACGCACTTTGTCCTCCGTCACATCCGTCTTTGTGTGTTTCTGTAAGTGTCACCGCGGCGTGCAGCACTCATAGGTGGAACCGATGTAGAATTTGTTGCAGACAGCAGCGCCACAATCAGCGGCTTAATAGGCCGTGAAATCAACACTCGCAGCGGGGCGACGCCAGATTCCTGTCCCTCTCATTGCCCCCTTTAACATGGTCACATGACGCATTAGGATAACAAATAGGCCGTAACAGCCTGGCACTAACAAGGTAAGTGGGTACAGGTCTGCAGCGCCGTCGGATATAAAACACTTTACCTCGCCGTGCTCTGATTAGCTGCCGGCTGTGATGCTGCCTCCTGCCGCCGACCTGTAAACCCACCGCAGACTCGAGGCCTATTGATTGATCGGGGCTGCGCATCCATTTCAAATTGGCTGCTTGTTTGTGCGCTGCTCTGTTTGCTTTGGCTCAGATTTACCTGGCGATTCAGCGGAACGTGCGGCGCGGACAGCTGACGGACGCGTCCAATAAATGAACACAACACGCTGCAAATGAACAAATCAATGTCTGACTCGGATCGAGCCTGACGTTGCTGGAGGGAGTCGATACCCGGCAGAATACCTCGGTACCAGAGATCCTGCACCAAACTTCACTCAATTTAAGAGCGTTTTTAGAGAGAGGTCTGTTTGTCATCTTTGTTCTCTTAATTTCTTACACATCTTATTGAATCTTTGAGAGGTTTTTTTAGAACCAGAAGCACATTTTGTCTTCTCAAGAATTCCTAAAACACAGATAACGTGTGTGGATGGATTTATTTACTGTTTATTTAAAGTCTCCCTTGGAGTTTTTGAGCCACTAGGAGTGCTATCGAGCTGTTTTTTAACGATTAGTTCCCTTTTTTTGAATGTTTTTTACGCTTCACAGCTGCCAGTTTTGTGCTATTCTGTGGAACGTGGCGGTAACGTGCAAATAAACAAAGTTATGTGCCGACAAAAGCAAGGAAGAAGAACCCAGACGACAGAAGAAACACACTATTACTTCAATCAAAATGACTGACATCTTTGAGTTAAGGTTGTTGGAAACATTTGGGATCATGTAAATACACAACTCAGCAACATAACACAACAAAGTCCGAGACGATTATCTCTACTCGTGCATCCGGGAGCTGGATTTCATCAGGAGGAAGCGAGGCGGTGCTCAGGTAGTCCAGAAGAGATTCACATGTAAATAAAACGTCTTCTGGAAAATATTATCTGCTGTGTGTTTGATCCCGGCGCTCGCGGCGGACCCTGCCCTCGTCTGTTTACCGCCACATCACAGCGTGGTGCGTTCGAGAGCATCAGGTGCAGCCGGCCGCGCCCTGCAGTCAATAGTGTGCTGTGCCGGGGCGTCGAACAGCTCCTCTCTATAAACAGCATGCTCTCTAATGTAAATAGTGCCGCCCCGAGCCCGGCCCTCATTATACACTCTGGCTGTGTGTTGAAGGCTCCTCCAGGGCCTCCAGGCCTGCTGCAGCAGAGGAGAGACACAGAACAGCAGCGGGGCCGGGCTGAGCTGAGCCGGGCTGAGCTGAGCCGGGCTGGGCTGAGCCGAGCCGGGCTGAGCTGAGCCGGGCTGAGCTGAGCCGGGCTGAGCTGAGCCGGGCTGGGCTGAGCTGAGCCGGGCTGAAACTGAGCCAGGCTTCAACTCAGCGCTCTGCAGCTTAGTGCTGGAGAGGACAGAGTCTGCCGGTTGGACAGGGACACATTTCAGACCTTTACAGACCTTTTTAAACCCAAATCTGCCACATAACTTCCTTTCCTTCCTCCTTCCCTTCCCCTCCTTTCCTTCCTTTTCCTTCCTTCCTTTCCTATCCACTCCTTCCCTTCCCCTACTTTCCTTCCCTTCCCTTCCTTTTCCTTCCTTTTCTTTTCCTCCCCTTTGCTTTCCTTTCCTTTCCTTTCCCTTCTTTCCTTTCCTTTATTAGAAAGTCAAATGTAAGACTTTTGGAGACTGCAGCCCCGCCCTGCCTTTCTTTTATCATTTGATCACCTCGTCCTTCTGTTTTTTTCCCTCTTGCGTCCACGTTGAATAAACTGTGCACATCGATGAAAAGACAAGAAATAGAAAGTCAAATCAAGACTTTTTTGTTGACAGAAATCTGCGACCTTGTCGTGATTCGTCCTGCCATTCCTTTATCGTTTCATCAGGTGAGCAATTGTTGAGATTATTAAAACAGAAATCACCAATAAAACAAAACCCAGATGTGTTTCCTTTTCTTTTTCTCCCCCTTTCAGCAAAATAACCACATTTAAAGTCTCTTTACCACAGTCTACGTCTCTTTTCTGCTTATTTTCATGTTCATCGTGAACTGATTCTGACTTTTTAAAAGATTATCTGACTCGAACAAGAAGAAAACATCACACTTCCTCTCCATCCTGCTGCTTAAACACCTTGTCTGACCAGCCTTTCCTCTGCTTTCCCTTCAAAAACCACACAAAGTCCTGCTGCAGCTAATGTTGACACCCTTTTAAACAGAAACCTCTTCTTTGGTGGACAGATATCTCTTCCTCTCTGCTGTACACTCCCTCTGCAGACCTCCCACGCACCCTTCCTGCCTATAGAGGTCAGTATGGACTTAAAGAATCAGGGCGACAGATGTACGTGTGGCGCTGATCTCATGTGTCGTCTGCTGGTGGAGGCTGTAGTGTCACATGACGGATGAGATTACCGTGTGTGTGCTGCCGGAGAGCAGATGTATACGACCTGGTAGTTTATCAGCAGATAACTGCTGTTGTCGTGTACACAGCAGTGGAGTGAAGCGTGTGGACACTCGACACACTCGACTACAAAACAAGTGCGAGATGACGTCGAGATAAAAATACAAATCGTCACACTGAAAGTTTTCATTTACATCAGATTTCCACATCATGCACTCTTGACTTGAAATAACTTGCTTTAATGTCTTTAAGGTCGTATTTCGACATGTTCTGCTTGCTTTAAATTGCATCTATGTGTATTTCTGTATTGATTATTTAATTTAAAGGGGTTACTATGTAGTTTTGGAGAAGAATGAGGTCATAATACAACCTCCAAAATGTGTGTTTTTGCATAAACAAGCTGTTCTCAGAGGACAATAAGGTCCCCAGAACACTGATTGAAAAGGTGGCGGGGTCCGCCATATATAAACAAAAGCAGTATGAAACTGTGTTGTTCTTTAAGGTCAGTGTGTTTACTCGCTCATGACAAACAAAGAGAGTTTGTTTGTTTTGATTGAATGAATGTCCCCCCAAAACTACATACTGCACCTTTAAATGTCAGTTCTCTCTCTTATTAGAGACATTTAGGCTAAATTTACCAAGAAACTTAATAAATGTACATAAAAATAAACAAATAGTGATACAAACTAAACGCACACACACATTAAAACAGTTTGTTTAATGATAATCACCACAAATTACATCATATTTTAACTATTAGTATTTTTTTTTCTGGTCTTGCATAAATTCTGCACATTAAAGACACGTTTAAAAGTTGTGAAGACCTTTTAAAAGAGAACATTTACAATAAAACATTAACTTTTAAGTCCTTTATTAATAAATCACATCATTACAAAAAATAATTGCAATGAAATAGAAATATCATCTTATTTTTCATGAAGAAATAACAAAACAAGAATAAACACGAAGGGAATATAAACATGTACATTAAAAAAAAAGTACAAGTTCATATATAATATATAAAACTTACATGTAAAATTAAAATATTGACCAATTTATCAACTTTCTTCCAGTTAATTTTGGTTCCACGTGACATTTAAAACTATTTTACATCAATTTAAATTATTTGTTTTTAAATAAATTCATTGTGTAAAATGAAATGTATAATTCTAAAGTACACTTCTCAGACTTTACTGTCTAAGAAATGTCATGATGACGAAGATATTTTACCTCTCACCAATCACAGCAATATGTACATGAAGAGAGTAAAAACAAACATTTGAATGGATCAGTGTGACTCGGTTCGTGTTGAGTGTCGCAGGCTGGACTGAGCTGCACCAGCAGCAGCACCAGCAGCAGCAGCAGCAGCATCCACCCGGTGAGGTCAGATCAGCCCGGCGGGCGGCGCATTGCTACCTGGCTGCGATCCTGCACGGCTTTTCCACAGTAGAGTTTGAGAAGTGCCCTGGACTTCCTGGTACGGGACCATGGACATTTTCAGCTCCAGTTCGGCCGGAGCAATACCTGCAGCGATGTGATTCGCGAGGACCCGTCGAGTTGAGAGCAAGGTGAGTTGGTTAGCTCCCCTCCCCGGTGTTGTTAGCTGAAACGGGAACTTGTCGAGCTCCCATGAAATGCATCTGTCAGCGGACACGGTGGTGTTACTGCGGGGCTGAATGACGGTAGCCCATTAAAACGGTAGCTTCTTCTTCTTCTTCTTCTTTTTTTTTTTCTAATCAAAGTGTACCGCAACATGGCGCCGGGCGGTTTGTGTGTGTGTGTTGGGGGGGACTTTGTTTGGACCGCCTGTCCGAAACTGTTCACGTTGTTTTACGTTTGAGAAAGATGATATATTGTGTTTTATTATTGTAAACTTTGTGCTTATTTGTATTCACCGAGGCCTACCTAGCCAAACCCACCACTGTTGAGCTAGCATAGTGGAACATGGCGGCTTCCGGTATCGTCCGACAAAGTAAAAGTCGTGTTTACACGCATACGTTACAAAGACGTTAGCTTGCTGTAAAACATCATAAATATCGATGTATTTTTATAAAATGGCGATTTATTTATGCCGCCTCTTACTCCTAATGCTGTTATTAGTCTGTAAGTTTAGTCAATATCATTGGAAGCACATGTTTTAATGATTTAACGCCTGCTGCTAATGTTGAGTTGTTTCACTTCAGGTTATTCGTAGTAAAAGAAGCTTAGCTTAATGTAAAGTCATGAACATAATATTATAAATCTGTCTTTGTAAATGTGAGAATATTGCACTTAAAATGCTAATACTGAAGCTAAAAGGTTCAAAGTAAAGCTAATAACTGTATTTTAACTGCAAGTCTTTTATTTTGAACGTCACGTCGCTGTAATTCCGGTCGTATTCTCGCACGTTGACGTAGCCGAAACCCCCAAGGCTGCCTCCCGCAACGGAATCAATGCGGCCGGAGCACCAATCACGGCCTCCCATTGGCTGTCGCCCCGAGCTCTCAGGCTCCTGATTGGCTGCGACGGCCTGTCACTCACTTTGATGAGCTCGGAGCTGCTGCGGCTGCTTCGTCTGTAGCGTTTAAATGAATCGAGCAGCTCAGTTGTTTACGTTGTAAAATCCGGAAATACGCGGATATAAACCGTTGCGTGTGGATGCGGGTTTAGAAATGCGTGTGTTTGATAAAGTTGTGTACTGTATGATGTTTTGTTGCCTCGCGAGAGAGCGGGTAGAGTTACCTTTGTAGCAAGGTGCGTAAAGTTGTACAGTAAGAAAATACAAGCGGATCTAAGGTGATCCGCTTTCAAAATAAAAGCCTGAAACATGTCAGAGCCATATTTACATGTATAGAATATATGAAAAAAAACCTTGTTAATTTCTAAATCCACATAGTCGAAATATTATATTAATATAGAGCAAAATCACACTAATAAATATTCCAAATTAAATGTAGACATTATGATTCCTCTATGCACTTATAGAGTTCTAAATGCTTGAACATACAGTAAGAATCAATATATATAAGTATTTTTAAAGATGTATAAAATATATTTGCTGTTCCGTAAAATACATTCAAGTCTGTATCAGTTCAAAGTAGAATAAAAGTCTTCCTTAAGAATATGGTGGTTTTATTTTGAAAATCTGTGCTAGGGAATCAAACATGTGAATGCTGCATATTTAACTCTGGTGTGTCTTTCAATCCTTCCTATCCCGCTTCAGGATAATGCGGCTTAGCGCAGTCAGGGGCTTTACAGTTTGAAAACACAAGGCGTGTGCTAGTAGTACCAGCAGTGTGTGCCACTGTGACTGTGAGGTGTTTTAAAGAACCAGAACCTTGTGATGTGAGGTCCACCTGCAGGACTGGAGTGTCAAAATAAGCAGGGAGGGATATTTGACTTCACAAACTGAGAGAAAATTCAAGGTTTTTAATCAGGAGAGTATGTTTTGTCTGTCCTGATATGGTTGTCAGATTAAAAAAAAAAGATTTTATGTGGGTTTTTTTTCTTCCATGGTGTTCAGTGTCAGGCGGCGATGAAATGAGCAGCATGTCAGGATGTGTCAGGGTCAGACTATTCGCTTTATCAGCTTTTTATTCTGAGCCATTGTGTCGCTGCTGCTGCTGCTGCTGCTGCTGATGATGAGTGGCTTTTCTGGGATCAGCCCTTCCCCAGCTCTGATGCAAAGTAAAGATAGAGAGCTGAGCAGAAGCAACATTCCTGGAAGAGGCACATCCTGTCACACTATTACTACTAAAGAAGTCATAACATAAGCTGCAGGTTTGGCTTAAAGCCTGAAACAAAATAAAAGGTTAAATCTGCTTATTAGAGTTCTGATACCTGCAGCATTTTTTCTGCGAATCAAATGAAAACTGACAAAACTTTAATTTGCAAGTGACATCTGATCTCCGACGGTCAGAAGCTGAACATATTAGAAAATTCTTCTCCTCTAATCTTTGTGTTAGATCTTCGTTAACTTTGGTTGACTTGAAGAAGAGTCAATGAGACGTCTTTTCTGGCTGAATACAGGTAAAACTAAAGTTGCTGGTTGTGACCCTGAATCCAGAATGAACAAGTATGTTGTGTCTGCAAAAGTTAATGGATTTAGCACAGATATTGTCAGTTTCACAATGGAAAGTATCTGAATTTGGGGCAAGAATCTGGGTGTACAAAATAGATTGTTTAGGGCCAGGACTGACTTACGTTTTGTTGACTTTTATAAGCGATTTGTAATGAAAATACCAGATTTGAGGCGCTTAAACAACAAAGTTTAAAGTGATCCATTCAGGGGAAGACTTCCCTCTCTCTGTCTTCATGCTTTGACTTTAAGATTGTTGCTAGTTCTTAATTTCCCAGAATGTCAGAGGATCCTTTTAAAGTCTCAATTCTAGTGACTGAATATATATTTTTGGATAAACTGTTCCTAGACTCGACCCTCACAGTAAAACCCATCATACAGCGTCTCAGCGTCTTGCTCGTGGACACTGCGGTAGTATAAAAGTTCACTGCTGCATTATCTTGAAGTTAAAGGTCTGAGTGGTCGTCATGCCACAGTGCTGCCACTGCAGCATTGTCAACCGCTGACCTTTTTACACACAGCCCCCCGCCGACTCTTATACATAGCTGCTGCTCTGTGTGGCATTTCAGAGCCGGAGTGAATGCGCCCTGCTGATAATAGTTAACTACAGCTGCAGGTTTCCTCTCAGGGTTTGATTTGTCTCGGTTAAACGCTGCAATGCAACATTTTACACATATAAGCAACATTTTTTATCCATGTACTTTGATTTAAAGCCGTAATATGTAAGATTTCTGCTTTTGAATGTCTAAATTTGACTATGAATTGTGCGAGTTGTGCACCTCTATTATCTCTAATAACTAATGTTCAAACCAGAGAAATCTCTAAATTTATTATAACTTTCAGGAGGGAGTCAGCAGCCAGTTAACGTTTCCGCAAGCCATCGATTCGTTGACATCTCTACGTGTCGTGCTTGCAACCATAATGACCCTCCAACGATGTTTATGAGCAGACCTTCATATCTGGAAATGAAGGGGACGGTGGTAAGAAGACTTTGAAGCCAGTGACAGCAGTTCAAGACTGTGTTTCAGCATTATTAAGTGTGAAATCACTGGATAGTTTTGATGATGGACCTCTGCTTATTTATTCTTACAGGCGCGACTTCATTGGATATTTTAAAGAGCCGCTGGTTTTTAAATCCAAATCAGAACTTATTTTCCTAACCCAGCATTTTCACAACATAGACTTCCAACTTGAAGTGTAAAGATTAAACTTGTGGTCTGTAGAGACGTTTTGTCAGAATAAATGTCTTTGCAGCTGGGTTGGAGTCAGAGAGTGAGTAAGGAAATCGACTAAACACGATGTTAAAAAACTTAAAAAATGCCCTCGTCAGTGAAAATATCAGCCTGAATCATGTCAGATTGATTTTCAGTGAAGACTGCTACTCCCACAATCCCTTGCTGCCTACATCTTTAATTTTGCTTTGATTGAGAAAGCCAGAGTGGTAGAAGTTCCACACTGTGCATTTAAATGATGTTGAACAGTTTAAAAGCCAAATATTAAATTTACAAATGTACAAAAGAGAAGAAAAGCAGAAAATCTTCACATTTAACTATTGAGAATCATCTAATGTTTGAGACTTTTGTCCAATAAATGACCTGAAAATCTTTGTTTCGATTAACTAATTGACTGATCCTCTTGTATCAGCGTCCAGTTGTGTCTAATTTGGTCAAAGAATGTCATTAGAATTGATTCAGTTTGAGCTTTTCTGCAGAGAACTTTTAAAAATGGATTTAATTCAACTAGAGGCAACAGAAAATATTCTGTACCGTTCAGGTTTGGCCGTGCACATCCTTCTAATGTATAATATCTGGATCTCACCACAATGTCCAAATTTGGTAAAGAAGATGAAATGTGACTGATCCGGTGAGAGATCCTCACACTGAGCTGGAAGCTGCTGCTGGATTTGTGGCTCGGTGACAGAGAGGAAATGGAAAAGCCCCGCAGTCGTCAGGGTCAACAACCACAAATTAGTTCATCTCCTTCTTCTGTTCCCTTTCTGTCTCTGTTACAGCGTCCACAGAGCCTCTCCAGAAACAATCGAATGAGTCAATGTGTGTGAGAGAGGGAGAAAGTGTGTGTGTGTGTGTGTCTTCTTGTTGAAAGGGCAGTTTATTTGCCAGGCTGCACGGCGTCAGGTGGCTTCCCAAACTCAAAAGGCAGTTTTGTCTGACTGAATGTCTGTAACGTAGCAACAGAGACTTTACAGGGTCTCTCTCTCTCTCTGAGCTCCATGCAGTGAACCGTCGTCTGTCCTCACAGCTTTGTACCTGGAACTAAAAGCGTCTTGTCTATGGGATCGCACAGAAAGGCTGAAAAAGCTTTTTGAGTTCCAAGTTTGTTTCATTATTTGGTTGACTGATCCGTCTCTGTCTTACTTAAAGAAATCTAGTAGTACAGTCGGACGGTAGGCTGGCAAACTGGTTATAAAAAGCAACTGGCCTCCATGTTAGAACTCGATTGATATGGTTTTAATTTCTTTTGATCAATAGTTGATCTGCTGTTTCGAGGTAAACCCATCCACTAGCAATGTGCAGGGAGTCAATCACCTGTTTTAAGTGGTTTAAACTTGCATTTAAGTGACACGTTTGTTGTAAAATTGGTATATATTATCATTTTTTTGTTTAATCTGTACGTAAACTGTGTCAAACAGCAGGTTGTGATGTCAGACATGTTGGTGGGTGGATTGTATTTATCTTTGGACGTGCTAAGCTAGGCTAATTAGCTGTCGGCTGTGTAATTTGTAAGTAGAAGGATGCTGAAAAAGGAAGAAGAAGACGTGGAATAAAAAAGGCGATATCTCTGGTTCTGTTATCAGTTTTTGTTTTGGATTGGTTCCAGTACGATGATAGACCAGTGGATGGATCCCTCACCTCTCCATTCATCCATTGATCGTTCTGTCTTTGTGATCACCACATCACCACATGGGCTGTGAGTTTGTTAAAGATGTATATTTCTCAAGACAGATGTTGTCATCCTGAGTTGTACTCTCTCTGGGAAATGACTCTAAACAGTCCTGCCGGGCTTCCGTAGCTTCACCTGTCCACCAGTCTGTAGTGATTCTTTTGGAAATGTTACATTTCTTTACGCTGCTTTCAGCTCAACTTTCAGTTTGATGTTGTCACAACAAACATGGATGGAAAATGTTGAGACATCTAGTTAGAAATATCCAGCGGTTTCATGCTCACAAACGTTGAAACGTAGTCTTGGAACAGAAACACACCACCACCTTCTCCTCATTATGCTTCAAGTCTAAAAAAAGCAAATTAGTGTGTTTCTAAAAATGTGGAACTATTCCTTTAAATAGGCAGCAGAAGGTCTCGCATGTTGTTTTCTGGAACCTGCAGGTCGGCTGAAGTCTGATCTGGATTTCAATACAGTGCAGCAGAGAGGCAGACAGCCCACACACACACACACACACACACACACACACAGACACACACACACACACACTGCACATTCCCTCACTGTTGTCCAGGCCTTGGCACCGGGATGCTGCTGCTGCTCGTCTTTATTGGCCGCTGATCCCGCTGGCTCGCTGCTCTGCTCTCTTTTAATGCCCGGCTTCAGAGCAGCAGCACACAACACACCACCAGATGCTGGGCCACCCTCTGGCCTGTGTGTGTGTGTGTGTGTGTGTGTGTGTGTGTGTGTGTGTGTTAGCTGTGCTGGCTCCTGACCCGGCTTCAGATGTAACTAACCTCACGTCCAGCAAACACACACCGCTGTATCGGCCAGCGTGGGTTCACGAAGGCCGACGCAGATGATTTTGGATGAAATGCCACCAGCTGCCGGTGTTGCTGTTGTGTCGGCGGGCAGCTGATGCACCTCAGAGAGGTCTAACCGGTCTGAGGTTACACTGGTTACTCTTTAACACACCATAACAGCAGCTACACGTCGCTCACAGCGGCTGGCCCGCTGAGTTAACGACACAGAACAAAAGAGGTCTTGTTTCCAGCAGCAGCAGCGAGGTTTGACTGACATAAAGGCAGTTTTTTTTTTTCTTTTTTAGATTGATTTCAGATAGAAGCTGCAACTAATGAGTTTTCTTGAGTTGTATTTGTCTTTGCAGTCTGACTTTACACAGAGGATCGTAATATTTTTAATTAAATTTTGGATCAGTTTAGAATTAAAGCTGCTTAACGGACAACTACAAGGCGTTTTAAGACTCCAGCTCGCTTTTAACAGCTCTGACGGTAGAAAGACAAAGTTAGCTGGCGGATGTAGTGAAGCACCGAGCAGCTGGAGGGCAAAACAAAGCTCAGAGGAGAGCCAATGATGTCTCTCTGTGTCTGCTGGGTGTGTAAAAAGGTTTCTGAATGTAAAAAGTTACTGAAGTCAAATATATTCAGTGGAGTACGTCATCAGTCTGAAAACAAAATTGTCTTTCTGCGCCAGATTTCATGGATTTGTTCATTAAGTTTTTGCTGAATTTTCCAACTTAATAATCAATATATGAAACCAACCGTATCCAACACATTGATTATAGCGGAGCTCTTCTCTTCACCACCACAGAGCTGTTGGTGGTAAAAATGATCCC
This sequence comes from Diplodus puntazzo, assembly GCA_963678695.2. Taxonomy (NCBI): domain Eukaryota; kingdom Metazoa; phylum Chordata; class Actinopteri; order Spariformes; family Sparidae; genus Diplodus; species Diplodus puntazzo. Next base: position 21,724,467 of record OZ023177.1, read on the forward strand.
CTCATTTAGACCTTTCGACCTCAGACTTTCTCTAAACCGAGCCCAGCTCCTCAGTGACAGCGCGGCTGATTGGCTGCGTCCTGAACAGCTCCGTTAGCTTCGGTCTCGACGACTGGCTGGCGTCCCAGCTCAGAGGCAGAGGTGGACATATGGTGGATCTAATCCCCGGGTCAGAGCCTCGGAGCTAATAGAGGTTCAGATGTTCTTAGAAACACTTGGCTGAGTAAAGTTTGAGAGGTTTCTGCGTTTGTCTGAGTGTTTGTAGGCGGGAACAGGTGATGTCAGGTGTTTCCACGCCAATCCAATCAGAGTTCAGCAATATCAGAATGAAGCTCTGATGACAGCAGACTTATATCTGCTCCAACATCTTTGATTCTGCTTTGCAACCCGTCCAAACCCGGCTGTAAGCTCAGCGTCGGTGATAACGACGGGGAGATAACGACGCCCATCAGGCAGTTTTCGCTCTCTTTCCCACCTTTTACAACGCATGACTGTGTGCACAGATTGCTGCTCCGCTGCGTGTTTGTCATTCCCCCCGCTGCTGAAACAATCTGCTGACCTGCGCTGCTTTCGCTCGCAGCCCGGGGAGGATATCGGATCCTCCAGCATCTGCAGTTGTCGTGCTCATGGCAACGTAGGGACGGGAGGAGGGGAGGCGGCGGCGGGGAGGGGGGGTACTTAATTTCTACATCACCTGCATCATTTCCTCCCCTCCGCCTTCCTGCCCACCCCTCCCACCTCCTCCCTCGTCCGACAGGCATCTGCAGAGTGATCAAATTACCCGTTATTACCGCATACTATCATCAGATTACCGTTATCCAGTCCAATGACCGTGGATGGATGTTCATGTACGCACACACACACACACACACACACACTCCAACAAGGCTGTTCATTCAGCCGCCCTCTGCGCCCTGCCAATTCTGTCCCAGTCAAGATGTTAGTGGGCCGGCCCACATCCTTAATCAGCTGTGTGAGAGATAGTTGGTTTGAGGCAGCATTTGTCCATTTCTAAAGACATCTGAAAGCATTTGTGTCCCTAAATTCTTTACCGATTAAAGAAATAATTAAAATATCTGTCTATCAAATGTGAAAAAAGCCCAATGTGATGACTTAGAATGTCTTGTTTTGCAGAAATATTCAGTTTCCAGGGATATAAAACAGAAAAAAAGTTGCTAAAACACACATTTTAAAGGTACACTGAGCAAACTTTTTGGCATGTTTCCTCTTTGATGAAATTCCTGGTAGCCAGCAAACGATGAATCATCAAGAGGTTCATCGAAACTTACTTTGGCTCTCTGTTAATTAAATAAAAGACACGTGACGGGAAACAGCCAATAGAAGAGCGAGCTGAGCCGCTGCTTCATCCTCATCGCCGCCATCTTGATATTGAAGTTGTATTCCGGACGTGCAGAAGTGATTTCAGGTGTTTCTGTTTGTCTCCTCAGGTCATGAGTGCCTCTAGGAAAGACCCAGTGGATTATAACCTCACCTGTCCAAAGCCCGGCCCTACCTGGGCCTCGCCCTGCCCCCCACCCCCAGACTCCCACCATGAGTAAGTTCCTGATGTTTATTTAACTTCATGTATTCACTGAAAACTGGCTGTTCATGTGTTGCCTCATTCACTGGTGCCACTGTGGTGTGATTCAGCCTTTTCTTCTTCTACACCTGTCCAACGGCTTTTATCTTTAAATTTGGAACTTTTTTTTTGTGATTATTGATATGAAAGCTGGCATGGCCTCTGTGATGGGCCAAGATAGAAACAGTCTTAGAGGATCTGTTTCCTACATTGGGAGCTATTTTAAAAAAGACACTTGCACTTGCGGGGCTGGAATAATCTGACTGTGATCGATTGTACCTAAACAGCCAAATTCCTCCTTTAAAGCAGTTTAGTTCTGAGTTGGGTTTTTTGGAGCCATTAGTGGAGCGGCAGATTAAGACACTCTTTCATTACTGAGGCTTTAACACTGTTTGGTGAAATCAGCAGCAGTGTTTGACTTCTCTAATGCTGGATTAGTTTCTGGGCTCGGAGGTGTTTGTGGCGGCTCAGCTTCGGTTGGTGACTGAAACCTTTTTTTTTTTCCCAGCAGAGAGAGCTGGAAGACACTTTGGAGTGAATGGTTTGGGTTTTTTAAAATAGATTTGTTTGCTCTGATATGTAATCTACAGGATCAGGGTTCTGTTTGAGATGTAGCGTGAACACGTTGGATCTTTACACCTTCGTCACGCTTCCCTCCGGAAAACATATGGCACAGTGCTGCAACCCACCACCTCATCACTCATCAATCATGCCGCAAAGCATGATGGGAGGGCAAATGTAGCGGGATGTGCTCTCCATCAGCTCCATCTACTGTGTGTGTGTGTGTGTGTGCAGCGCTGTATGTCAGAGTGACTGTAATGGCACGGCCTCATGTGTGAGTCACCCAGCGAGGACAGACCGCAGTGTATTCGCTTAATGTCTCATACGTTCATACATGTGTGCAGCGACACGCACACACACACACACACACACACACACACACACACACACACACACACACACACACACACACACACACACACACACACACACTCCGCAGCAGCAGAACTGATCATTTTTATCTCCGGGGTGTGTCCTGCGTCCTGCTCATCATGAGACGGGGAGATATGGATGAAATTCACATTGAGATTATTCTCACAGATACAGCGATTTCGATACGAGTCACAGTTTTCATGGATATTTATATACATTCAAAATTATGATGTGATTTTTTGTTTGGTTCTGTTCCCAACAAGCCCGGTTACAGAATATAATCTCTGCATCACCGGCGTTTTATTTTCTAATGGTGTCATTTTTAACCTTTTCTAAAAAAAATGGCTGCTCCTGTGATCTAGATATTGAGACTATGATTATATTACAACAGACTGTAATCCCTGAACCTCGACCTCACTGTATGGATAACAGTGGAATCACTTTAATGTAAGTGGAGATGAAGTTGGGGATTATGCCGTGACAGTCTCACAGTGGAAACACTGAATTTGACGTGTATTTTAAGACTAGACGTGATGTAGAATAGGTAATTCCGTGGCTGACACCTATACAGTCAGATTCAGTACCAATACAATCATACCTGATCAATAAATCCCTAAATATTGACGTGTTAGATATACGTCATGACTTGTAGGTAAAAGGGACTCTGGTAGTAATATTAAAGGTGCATTTTTGCAACTTTTATCAGTTCACGTCGTGGATTTTCTTTAAAAATTAAACTTTCTTATCAGTGATTTAAACACCTGTTGTTGTTTTGGAAAGCCGGGTTTTATGATGTCATCATTCTTGCTGCTTCGTCTGCTTTAGAAACATTTAGGAAACATTTCCAGGTGATGTGTAATGCGGATATGATGACGAGCGACTCACTGATCGTTTCATTGAGCCACAACAGTCTAAAAAGTTGAGAAAATGTGTATAAAACTCGGAAAATAACACACTGTGATTTAAGCTGCATCTCAATAATGCCAAGACTGGATGTTATATAAATGTATGGCGGACAGTTGAGCTTCACGTGTGAATCAGACAGATTATATTTCCCTCGTTGATACGAGGCCTCAGTTGTTTCCCGCTCTGCCCTCTCAGACCTTCTTGTTGTCGTGTGCTGTTTAGCTCACTTCACAGATAAGAGCTGAGCGGCAGCCCGCCAGCACCGTTAACTCACCCCGCGCCGCTCGACCGCTGTCGAGCCGCGAGGCTGTAGATCTGTGTACCGGGGGGCTGGCACTGGGTTACCGGGGCAACCCAACGCATGCGAGGCGTTTACTGGAAGGCGATTGGATTAAGCAGACGCTGCTGAAGGGGAGCGCTGAGAGGTTTAACCCGATTACTGCCTTTTCCTTTGCACACTCCGTACACATACACAAACAGGTGTGTGTGTGTGTGTGTGTGTGTGTGTGTGTGTGTGTGGCAGGGGAGGTTAGGTGGTTGATCTGATTGATTGTGAGTGATTAAAATGGAGGGAAGCGTGATTGATGAGCTGAGTCGTGTAACAGCGGGAAAAGCCTTTCGGCATCTTGGTGGTTTATGCGCTCTATTTCTAAGTGTGTGTGTGTGTGTGTGTGTGTGTGTGTGTGTGTGTGTGTGTGTGTGTGTGTGTGTGTGTGTATGAGACCCAAAGGCCTTGTTGCACTAGATTCATAAAATCAATACATTGTTGTGTTAACAAAAGAGGCAAAAACATGTTGAAAATGTCTTTGTGTCGTTCTCGGCAAAATCTGCAGCTGCAAACCGCTAAAAGTCAAATAAAATCAAACTCTATCGATGTAGAATAAATCAGAACGAGTCAAACAAAATGAGAAAGGAGTAAAAACAATCAACAAAAGTCTCTAAAAACTCTTTATAAACACCTGAAATGGAGCAAATTGACCTCCAGAGAGGAAACTGACGAGATGAACGAACTGCTTGTTGTTGCTTCACTGTGACCTGAATGTGCTTCGTAAGCAGCCGGCGTTCGGGGAGAAAGCCTTTTTATGTGTTTCATTATTTATCCCAACCTTTGATAGACTCGCCCTCTCGCCTGGAGATGGTTGATATCCTGAGCTAATTACCTTAATTACCTCCCCGACAACACACACAACCAATGCGCACACTCAAAACGCACTCAGCCGCCGGCCGGTGCCGGGCCGGGCCCGGGGCAGGGCGAGGTCAGCTTCCTCTAACGAGTCTCTTAACAAGGATGGATGACTTATTTCTGATGGTTTGAGTTTCACTGGAAAAGTGGAAAGAGGGAATAGAAAGAGAGACAGAGGAAGGAATAAGACTCTTCATCTAACGGAGCTTCACTGCAGGTGCTGTGCTGCAGGAAGTCCTTGCAGTGGGGTCTTAGATCCCTGAAGTGCTTGCAAGCAGTGCAAAATACTATAATTAGTAGTAATATTGAGTTTTAGACTCGTGTGGAAGCTCTCATTTGACCTCGGACCACACAACCAGACTGTTGAGCGTCTCATTCTGCTGTTTAAGTGATGTTTCCTTGTGCTGCAAAGACAAATAATCAACCCGATCACCAGAATATATGTTGGCTAAGTGCGACTCTGCAAAACCACAAACTCCTTAATCTTCATTTTCCTCTTTGCAGCTCTGTTTAAATCTCGATTTTTAAACTAAACTTTCATGGTGCAGTGCTGTTTTTATGCTGCTTTTAAAACCTTGAGTCTGGCCTCGCGTTGACGCTAAGAAAGACCCTCGACACTTCTGACCCGTTCGTGAATATTTCCAGGCTCACGTAACAACACCGAGGATTTTCAACGTGATCGCAGACATTTGAAGCCCACCGTTTGCCGGACATGTTGCTAAATTATTCATGAAATTAAATAAAAAGCACAAAACATTCAGCATCGTGAATAAATCCATGCGGGCATGTCTGGGACAAAACTTTATCAGACGTCTGTGATCTAATCAAAACATGCCCACGTCGCCCCTCAGGCTGGACGTGACGTGACGAATAATATCAGTGTGAATAGAAGAAGCACACAGTCATTAAATCTGCTAATAATACACCACAGCTCTGTCTGTCTGTCTGTGGCACAACGACTCCCAGCTGCTCCCCGCAGACCCGACGCTGTTGGAGGAAACAGAGTGATAACAGCGGAGGGAGAGGACATTCATGACAAATGAGGACGCAGAAGCAAAGAGTTTTTATTGGTGTTGAATAAACAGCGCTGTTAGGTAAAGGAAGGTAATGGCTCTGCAAAGATTCAGCGGCGTGTCCTCGTAGAAATAAATGGAAGTAAGGAACAAGGGATGTTGTTAATAAGTTCCTATTTATATTCTGTCTCTTCCTGCGGAGGCCTCGCATGACTTTTCCTGTGTAACAACAGGTCATAAAGCATTCTATTACCTCATAATGAGCAGGTGACACAAGGGAAGTGGCCACCAGAGATGTTTAACAGTGAATATGAGGAAGAATTAAGCTCAGTAATACAAACAAAATAGATTTTCCCTTGAAGGTTCAAACAGCTTAACGTCAGTTTTGATGCATCTACAATATACAATCTAGCTATTTTTCTCATCCTTTAACATCGATCTGCAAAACTGATTGTAACTTTTTGGTACTTTATAAATGTACCAAGAGTTTGCAAAGCAGATTCTCTCTAAGATCGGACATGACTGCCATGATTGCAAAACCTGATTATACAAATTAGTCTCATTGCATTATGTCTTGCTCATTTCTTTTCGTTTTATTGTTACTAAATTAATTAAACACAGAAGAACAGCCCAACAAAGTGGTTAACGTGGTTTGAAAACGCGTTTACTGAAGGTGACTTGTGTTTTACTTGTCCGCCTATTTGCTATAATTTCCGGGCGAGAGTGAGGAAGGAAGTCCATTAACGACAATAAATGTAATGTGAAGAACATTTTAAAACAATAGCTCGTCTGTGAACGTCTGTGCCAAAATTACATCATAGAAATTGTCATCAGCAATGATGGTGTGTGTTCACCGCCAGCAAACGAACATCAGCATCATTTGTGTCTTTTTTAAGTGTTTAAATCCAGATTAACGTTACATTGACGAAGTAAAGTTAATTTGCTGCAGTCAGGTTGATAAACAGGAGTGAAGATAAATCCAGTGTTTATTCTTAACAGTTAAAAAGTAATTTCTGAGCTCTGCTTCATCGGTAAACGGCTCCAAATCAGGATCTGATGTTCAAATGTGACAACTGAAATCGTTCCTTTACATTTTCGCATTTTTGGAAACTTGTCCATCACAGATAAAGCACAATATGTTCCTGAAAAGTGTTTTTCCTCTTCTTCTTTGCCAGTTTGATTCTAAAATAAGACATCAGCAACCCTAAAATTACCTTTTTAAAGGTTCCATGTTGTTATTAAGTGTTCAAATGTGACTTTACGACCTCTGAACTCACAAATGGGAGGTTTTTGAGAGCACTGTTGAGCAGCATGATGATGATGATGAGGCACGGACGATTGGCTCCAATCTGTTCACCTGTCCTCCACCTATTACCACACACACACATGCACACACACACTCTCACACCTCCTTCATCTCTCCCTGTCGGAGAAGACTGATGTCGCTGGGTGGCCTGCTGGGCACAGTGTCTGGGTGTGGTGCAGGATAATTACGTCCTCCTCGGAGCCTCATCTGGCCTCCATCTGCTGGACTCTAGCATGGTTAGCTTAGCCAAACAAAGCACGCAGGAAAGGGTCTTTACACTGACAATCCTGCTCCACCTGCGATATCTATTAAAAGTCGGCTGGGCGTGCAGGTTTCTCTGACCAGCTACAATCACACAGTCGGACACATTCACAGCCGGAAGCTGCTCAACACACACTTTACTTTCTGTAGTTAGCGCTGTCGGAGATGTTTGTCTGAGCACCCGAGACACCTCGGAGAGTGTTATTACCTCGACCACATTTTCCAGGCCACGAGCTTTGTGAGCATGGCGCGTTGAAGGTAGATGACAGCTAATGGCGCAGATGTGTCATTCTCCGCCCAAGACGTTGGCGTTCCAAATAGCTCTCAGCGGGTGTTCGGACTGGAAATAGCACCGCGTTAAAGTGCTGCTTCAGTGGAGGAGCGCTGCTTCCGGTGCCACCCAGCTGGTGAGGAGGGTAGTGTGTGATTCCAGTGCCAATAAAACCCACAGTATTCTGAAGGTACAGCAGTTTCTGGTGTGATGTTTTATATACACGTCTGGCTGTTATATGGCGTATGATGTTGTCCTCTGCTGGGAGGGTAAGAACCTCCCAGACCTCGCTGTCTTCCATGTTTTTTCACACATGTGCTTGCTTTGCTTGGCTTGGTTACAACACGGCTACCTGCTTGAAGGTGTGTATTATTAAAGAATAGCTGCTAACGAAGCTCCTCTAATTTGGTGACAAACGCGTTTAATTTCATATAAATTCATCACAATAAAAGTCCTCCGTACGTTTGGTATTGAAAATCTGTTATTATGAAGCAGCAAAATCTGGAAATGTTGGGTTTTCACCAACTTAACACAACTTCTCAAACAGCAGATATCTGAAATTATGAACATGGACGCAGGAGAGGAACCAAACTTCAATCCATAAAGATTCAGCGCAAAGCTACAAAATGACTGAGAGCTGAACACTCAGAGTTTTAAAAGCCTTCCTATTGGGTTTCCTGCACAGACATGACTTCAGTCTTGCAATCATTTGCTCGACCAAGGTTGCAAGACGTCGCCGCAGCCCACTTGGCTAAAAAGCTAGCAAGATGGTGACTACAGTTTGACGTTTCAACAGTTATAAGTGTGAAACATCAGGATATGTTCGAAGCAGTTCCATGAGTTTCAATATTTGTAAACCAGGCACCACTAAGTATTTTTACGGATACCTCAGGACAATATCCAGCCTTGTTTGTGCCGACAAAAAACAGATATTTGGAGCCAAATCATGATGTTTTACTCACCGTAACCAAGTGGTTTTTGCTTTAACCTAACCAGAGCACCACCACCAAAGACAGAAGGCTTCTATCCCAGGCTTGGTGCGGTGAAGCTGGTTATGGAAATTGCCACTGCTTGTCCCAAAGTGCCAGTGGAAAAACACAACAGTATGGTTTACAAAATGCTGAGCAGCAGCAGCAGATGATGTAAAATCACCTGTACCTTTACCTGGAGCGAGCTTATTGCTTTTTGAGCTGCTGTCATAAAACAAACAGCGTCACGTATTTTTAGAGCAACGCACGAAAGAGAACTGATGAATTCTCCTCCATTGTTTCTGCTCTACAGTGAATGTTTTCCACTCTGTCAGCTTCTGCTTTGGTTGGTGTATTAACTCTGTCTCATGCCAATAAAGCAGTCAGCAAAACAAATTGAATTGTGGGTTAAAAAGAAAAAAAGAAGGAGAAGTAGAAGCGAGAACCACAGTAAGTAGTGTTCTGGGAGTTGCAGGCTTGATGACCTTTTCTGCTGCAGCAGTGAAAATACAGTGTTTATAAAGTCTCCGGCGTTAATGTCACACTGGAGACGGTCTCACCGGCACATCGCTGCCTCATTTCCTTCCTGCGGGAGACCTTAGATGTGGATCTGACACAGCGGCTTTAATGAAACCAGCATGTCATCCGGCATAAAATCTGGACTAATTTTAATCCCTAATTTCTATTCAAGTTCAAATTCACAGCACGCTCAGGGTGACGAGGGCCTTGAAGTGGAGGAAGCGCGGCAGGCTAATAAACCTGCCCGACCTGTGGAACAACAACAACAACAGTCCTCTTTCCTCAGGTGCTTTCCTCAACAAACAAATACCGATCTTTCTAGTAATTAGCCTGGAGTCGTTCTGTGGGCAGAGAGGCTCCGACTTTCTGCAGCCTGAGCGAAGCAAGAAGACACATTTCACACCGGGGGGATGTGTCATCGTCACTTCAAGGCTTAAGGGTTTAACTGTACAAAAACAACAACAAACGCTGCCTTCAAGCGCTGTCAGAAATGTGGCGTTATCAACTGAGCAAACACGAGAAAAAGCAAGGACCGAGCAAATCTGAAATTCCCCTGACAGACCAGATGGTGAGAGGCAACACGTACCACTGTGCAGAACAGAAAGGCGACTTGTAGCTTTCTTACTGTAACTTTTTCTTGTTTACAGCCCTTGAACATTTCTGGATGTATTTAATCATGACTTCTAAAGTGAGAAACAACTGATGTAACACACAATAAAACCACTAAGAACGCCGCCCCCGATAGAGAAGGCTGCCAAATCAGTGACCGCAGTTCGAGTCTACATGTCAACATCTGGAAGTGTGAAACCGCTGGATGTTTTTGATGAGCGACCTCAGCATTTCAACATTTATAAACATGACGCCACTGGATGTTTTTAAGGAGACCACAGGACCGTTTTCGAGCCGCGTTTATGGCAACAAAACCAGAATTCATTGTCGGTATGTGGGGTCAGATTTTTAGCTGTGTTGGTGGTGTTTTGAACGAGACTTTTCCAGCCATGTTCGTAGATATTTTAAGCCAAACCCTTAATGTCTCCCAGAGCCTAGCTAAGTGTTGTTTGTGCCTAAACCCAACCAGAGCATAAGCGCAGCATCGTGACAAGAGAATAATAGAAAATCCTGCAACATAAGCTTGTTTCCTTGTCCTAAAATTTACTGTATGATCAAAATGTCTGAATATCTGGACTTTCCTCTGAGCGAATCACCGGGTCGCTGTTGTTGTGGAGGCTCGTTGTGACCGCCTCATTTGGAGGCCTGTGTCTAATGATGCAGTAACTGACACATCAGCGGTTCTGGCCTGTGTTTGAGGACGAAGTGAGGCCGCCTTGAAAATGCACAGTTTCACTCACAAGTTTTTCTTTTATTCATCACTTTTTTTTTTTTTACTCAAGAGTTCAAGTGTCCAGCCAACGCCGGAGCTGATTCTGAGATCAGCTCATCTGGATGGTGATGCTGTCTCTCTCTCTCAGAAAGATAACTTGTCCTTGTGCAGCTTTGATCATCATTTCCAGTGCTGCGATCACACACTGACACATTTTGAAGGACTTTTTTTTTTTGCAGACTGGGAAGAGAATTGAACTTGAAAGCATTTTGAGCTTATTTCTATGCTGTTAGAAGTGTTTCCTTCCTCTCTGTTTTCACTCTACTCTGTCCTCCTTTCTCTCTCTCTCTGTGCTCTCTTTCTCTTTCCACCCGACCTCCCTATTTCATTTCAATTCTTGCCAGTGTGTACCCGCTGATGTTTGAAGGTTAGTAGCTGTGTGTTGAGTAAGAAGTGTGTGATGTGATGCCAGTTGTGTGGAGGAATGCAGTTCTTCCTCTCTCTCCCCCCCTCTCAGCGTTTTCTGTCCTTTCCTTGCAGTTGGTGAATGATGCTCGGATGTCACGTTTGAGGTGACAGGGAGGTTGTGTTCCAGTGTGTGTGTGTCTGTGTGTGTGTGTGTGTGTGTTGAGCAATAGGAGGGGGTGGAGGGGTTACAGGAAGGAAGCCTTGCTGGAATATGATTACATCTCCCAGTAAACAGGGCAGCAGTAGGAAATGGATCCTCAGACCCTGTCCTCAGGGCATCAGCCTCGACATGCTGAAGCCATCAGTTAGAGGATTCAATGAGTAAATATAATGTTACTCAGACACACACAGACACAACCTGGTAGATCACATACCTGAACACATCCTCACCTGCACCTAACATACTTAACATGACATAGTTATTTGTCAGGAGTTCCCTTCATTTAAAACTAGATCTGGTCCAGTCAGTCCTCTATGTAGTTTGATTTGGTCCTGCTTCAAAACCAATCGCCAGAATAAATGTTAGCCAAGTACGAATCTGCAAATGCTGATATGTTGCTTCTGGTTAGGCACAAAAACTATTCGGTGAGGGTGAGGACATGGTCACGGTTTGGCCTGTAAAATACTGGTTTTGGTTGCAAATAAAACAGCTGGAGATGGTCCACTCTCCTGTGAAAAACACCCGGTATGGTTGACACAAATACATCCAGAGATGGTCCAGAATCCTTGGAAACATAGTCCACTAAACAGATGGAAATGTTCCCCCACAGACTCGACCGTTTGGCAGCCTTGTGAGTGATCAATTATTTGGTCCATGAAATGTCAGAAAATGATTAAAATGATTGATTGAACATGTCCATCACTGTCCCCTAGTAGCTCAAAATGTCTTGTTTGATCCTTCCAATTATCCAAAACCCCACAATATGCAATTTACTATCATCGGGGCAAAGAAAACCAGCTAATTATCACACTGCAAAAGCTGGAGCCAGTTAACCTTTTTGCACATTTGACTAAAAAAAATGTCTAAAATGGGACCAACTGTGTGATTGTTATTGCCTGTTCAGAAGGCCGGTGGATGTACTGATGACACTGGTAACATGAAGCTGATGCTTTCATTGATTTTGTCTGGTGCAATTCCTGACTTTGCTCGTGTCCAGCAGACAATCTTAACCAGTCTTAGTTTTCTTGGTCTCTTTCTCTGGAGCCGTTGAGATCCTACATTTTCATTTTCATCTTGTTTCTTGTCATATTTCCATTTCTGACAGACTGCAAAATCCTTTGATGCACCTTTTTTTGTGTATGTGACTGAATCCAGCCTTTAGCCCGTTATATTAATGAGCGCCTGGGCGTCTTGGTTTGGTTTGTTCTCCACCTTTTTAAAGTCCTTTTTTATTTTCCACTTTGTCCTCATGATGTGGCCTCTAACAGAACCTGAGACATGGATTACATACAGCTTGTTGAGCAGTGCCCAGGTGTGGTTCCAGTGAGAAGTCAGTGGAAACAAAAGCAGAGTGTGTGCTCCACCCAAAAATCCTGTTCCAACAGGAACTTCATCTTATTAAGAAGAGTCCACTTCATGGTTTTTTAATAGCAAAGGTAGAACTTCAATAATCTTTTCAGTGCCTCTATGCAAAGTGTGTAGTTGCAGGGCTTCAGAAATACATTTTGGAGTGGTTGGATGGATTTCTTTGGCTGAGTGGAGCATGGAGGAACAGTTTGATACCTCTTTGCAGCCGTGGAGCCGCAGCTGAAAAAGGATTTGCACCGCCACCTGGTTTATTTTCACTGCTGCAGGGCAAGTTTTCCATACTGCTGCACTTTTATCAGGTTTTTCCTGCTACATTATACAGCTCAAAGTGGACCTGGGGATTTATAGAAAGGTTGGTGTGGCATAAATACGCTTTTTACTCCTGATCTTCTTGACAAAAAAGCCGCAGACCACACATATAAGTTTGTTTTCTTTGAGGGGCAGGGGCGTGACCGGACAACAGTGGCAGAGATAAGGGATGGAGACAGTAAATGCAAGTTCATAGGTTGCAAATATCTGTGGTTTCCTTCAGCTTTGGTCAAATGTACTTACATTTCTGTAGCTGTATCTTAAATACTCAGTCTGTTGCATTGATTTAAGCGTGCTTCACCCACACTCAGTTTCTTCCAGAGGACGATTTAGCTGCAAAAAGAAATGTCGACTCCAGTCTCCAGTTTGCAAACACATGCAGAATAAAGAGGTCTTTGGATGAATACTGTTTAGTATTATCCGCGATGATGCTTCAAGCAAGACAATTACGCCAGGAGAATGTGATACCGACCCACACGAACGTCGCTCTCTGTTGCTTTCCCTCCCTCTGACACTCAGACAGAAATTATGACATCCCCTCGTCACCAGCTTTTCATGGCCTCTCTGTGTTCAGTTGCCATGGTGAGACGAGCAGAGCTGCTGTTTGTCGGCGGCGGCGGCGACAGCGGTGGCCGTCTCGCTCAGAAAGTTTCGTCCATCAATACTTAATGTCTGGACTTATAGAACGCTGGCATCTTGTGCAAAAAAAGAAAGCTTTGCTGTGTTTGAATGTGCGGCTTCGAGGGCTTTTAAAGTGTTTCTCAGCTCGGGGAGAGAGTGTGAATTCACCCTGTGGCTGTATGTTCTCCGCTGGGCTGCAGCTTAATGACATCCAGTTAAATCTGATATCAAGTTGTTTCCTCTGAAGAGGTCAAGTTATTCTTTCTTCCAGTAATAATTAGGTTGCATATTCAAGTTTTAAGGTCATAGTTTCCTGATGTTTCCAATAATTATTGTATGAAATGTCACAAAATGGTGACAAATGGCTTCAGATGAATGTTTTTTGATCGCAAGAGTAAGAGAACTATTTACAAAACAAGTTTCAAAGGTTTAATATGTAGGAATCGGTCATACTCTAAACAACAGGAGGCAGCATGTTGAAGAATAACAGCTAGCTGCTGCTAACTGGAATGGCCGTCGTTAGTTAGCAATGCAGCTAGCAGTCAGGACCATGAGCTTGGAAGGCCAGTGGAGGAGGGCTAACTGGTTAGCTAGCTAACTTAAGGAGATATCCCTGCAACACAATACCTACGAGTCTCTGACATAACATTAAAACATATATTTCTGCTCTCTACTCACCTGTAGTCAAAAATGGATTTTTATCACAACGTTTTCGGCACAAAGACCTTCATGAAGTTGTCTTGTTGAACGTCTTTGGACCGAAACAAGGTTTTTAAAATCCTTTAAACCCATGAAGATTTTCCTTCATTACGAGGACGCATATTGACGTATTTTACTTACAATATACTTGTGAAAAACACTTTAAAAAAAACGTTATCTATACCTGATACCCGTTTCACCCGAGTGCACATTCAACTCTGGTGTCTTTGTGGTCTCTTTCATAGGGATTAGAAACACACACACATATAAGACACAGAACAGGTTTTCCCATAAACCTGCTAAAACATGACACAAAATGTTATTCCTGTTTATTCGAATCAAGTGTTGATGACAAACAAATCTTATCAGTCTTCAAGAAACCACACATGCAACCTCCCAACGACACCGCGAGCATCTTACAGTAAACCAGTGACTGTGGAGAAACCACACACACACCACACACACACACCCACACACACACACACACACACAGCGGCCGGTGACAAACATCTCACCGCCCGTCAACCCGTGATAAACGACACACACCCTATCGACCAATGTCAAGCGGGATACACCTGATCGACTGTGTGATGTATGAATGCACAAGTATGTGTGTGTGTGAGAGAGAGAGATTGAGACAGTCAGGCCAAGCGTGGAGCATTGTGGGTAATATTCGCTCACTCCCACGCCGCTGCCGCAGTCACCGGGGCTGTGTCGCCGTAGATCTTCGGCTGTCTGCCTCCTGCGTACATCAAACCCCCGCTGCTTCAGCTCGGCCCGTTCCTCTGCTGCTGTACCAGATGTTTATTTTACTGTCGCCTTGTAAACAATGCTGCACACACACACACACACACACACACACACACACACACACACACACACACACACACTGAGCTCTCTCTATTGAATCTCCCACCTCTGTGGTAAACATCATGGCTGTTTACTGTGAGGCCGGGTCAGGCAGGCCTGGGAGAGGTTAGCTGTGAGGGAGGCCTGGAGTCCCCGTCACAGCCGGATTTATTGGCTCTCTGATATATTAGCCTTTGGTCAGGGCTGTGTGGAGGGTTTTACTTCTTCTTGTAAAGAGAATAACTATCACATACAGGCCTGCAACAGTTTGCTTCCATCATTGATTAGTTCTGTTAGTGTTTTTCTTTACTAATTGATTCATTGTTTAGTCAGTGAACTCTTAGAAAATAGTTTCCCAGAGTCTTTCTTAGACACACAGTATTTAAGTGCATTGCTTCGACACGTTATCAACATCTGGTGGTGGCGCCTAAATAGGAACACAGTAAAATGTACAACCTGGTGATCCACTAACATCTTCATTGGCTTCTACTCTACTTTAGCTGGTGTTGTTCTCTGTTTTCAGCATATTTGTGATTTGAAAACTTGACGTAATCTTCAGATAAAGATCCCAGACTTGTCTGCGTGAAGTGGAAATGGGCTCAATAGGTGATTTTTAGCAGGTATAAAACCTGTGTAGACCCGCTTATTTTAGTGGAAAAACTTATTTCCAGTATGTATTTACAGCCCATATTGTATGTTTGTTCAAGGATAGATGGCGTTCAACTGTAAAAGCTGGTTTTCCACACAAAAATTGACCTTTTGACCGAAACAAATGGGGAAAAGCTGATTCACTTTCCTCCAGAGGACTGTGGCAAGCTTTACTGGGAATCAGTATGTTTTTATGTGTATTTGAAGACAGAAACATGATATTTGATTCATGTCATTTGTACTCGGGAAGCAAACCATTCTGACGGGAAAGCACAGTTTGGATTGATGCCTTAGTTCAGTTTAATGTGCACTTAACTGGTATGACGAGAACTGGTAGTAAAGTCAAGTAGCGACATGACAGGAACTGAGGTAAGGGAGAAAAAAGCATGAAACAAGGTTGTCATGCACAATCAAAGTTTGGACAGCTCGAACAAATAGGCCACAGTGGTGCTGCGGATCGAATTAGTTTTATTTATACAGCATAAAATCAGAAGTTCAGACACTCTCTGTCCTTGCACACTCAACTCGGATGAGGAAAAAGACAACAAAGGAGAGAAAACCTTACTGAATTTAACATGAGGAGAAACAGAAATCAAGTCAAAATAAAGTTCAGATTGTAAGCTATGAAAAAGAGCTATTCCATTATAGCTGTGTTTTCTCTCAGGCCTCATAAAAGAACCACTTATGAGTCAATGACTCGTGTTTACAAATCCTGGTTTTGCATTTTATGGAGCAAAACAAAACCACATGCAACAAATTAAAGTGAACCAGTGCAACAGTCGGCCAAGCTGTCAGTGGGAAGTATTTTGATGCACTTTGTTTGAAAGTGAGTTGATACCCTTGCTTCAGAACGAGGAGGTCGTTCGAGTCCTAAAATGTGATTAGTTTTTAATGGAACTTCTTGTTATTAAGCTCTAAGTGAGGTCAGAGGCAGCGACGTGAATGAAGCAGAACAGGTGGCGTTGGGAAAAAATGTCGCAGCACGATATCTAACCACCCTGTGAAGGACACTGGAACTCCGGGCCGGAGTCCGATTGGTCGAAAGAGCTGCACACTTCAAACAGGAAGTGACACGGGGATGGCAAACAGGAAGTGTGAGGCAGAGCGGCGATGTTGTTCCACTGTGTTTTCTTTCCTGTCCGTTCCCATTCCCTCGCTCGCCGTGGCGCCACGCCAGGCCGAGAGAGGAAGGGGAGAGGAAAGGGAGTGAGAAAGTCAGAGAGAGGAGGGCATTCTGGGGAATCCCCCCCCCCCACACACACTCCTCCACCCTCTCCACCCTCTCCACCTCCATCCACTGACTGTTCTGAACTGGTCAACCTTTCAAAATGCTGACTCAAAACTATGAGCCTTATTGCCTTGCGAGTGTCGGAGTGTTGTGACGTGCAGGAGGGTTTGGATCCAGATACTTTTGACTGTGAGGCTGCCAGCTGTCGACAGATGTTCAGTGTTTTATAGTTGTCGGTTTGGAAAACGCTGCTTTCTTTAAAAAAAAAAACAAAAAAAACAATGTGACACTTCAGCTCGTCTGCTATTGGACTTCCTTCACCGGGTGGACAGAAACATGTCTCCAGCGGGATAATGTTGCTGCATGTCTGTTGGACGTGTAAGTAGGAAATTCTCACATATTGGATGATAAAAGTCTGTAAATGTGAGTCGGTCATTTTAGTTTTGGAGACAATCTGCTCCGGAAAAGTTACCAAAAGAGGCAACTTTTGTTATTCGGACAAACACGACTAAACTGTTCAGTGGATTAAAAATGGAGAGAACGTTTCAAGTTTACAGCTAGTGTTGATAAATCCAACAGATTATTATTTAGCTTTACTTTATTGTGCGATAAGTGACAAGAAAATGCATTTAAGAAAAAGTTGGATAAGTGGAGATGTTGACACGGTGGTGAGGCTCCAACAATTCATCGCTAATTTGTCAATTATTAAATTATTTGCCAACTATTTTGATAATCTGTTAAATTTCTCGGATTTCAGTTTCTCAAATGTGACTATTTTGTTTTGTTATTGTGTTTTTTAAATGAATGTCTTTGGGTTATAGATAAAACAAAAATCTGAGGACGTCATCTTGAGCGTCAGGAAACACAGATCGACCATTTTCTGACATTTTATTGACCAAACGACTGATCGATTAATCTAATGAACAAAAAATAACTGCCTGTTGTTGAGCTCATCCTCTGCAGATTGTGACCGTCTGAAGCTAATTTCATCTCAAAACCAGCTTGTCTAAAAACACGAGTTTTGGCACCACAACAAACTATTAATCTTGGCGAGCTGAGCTGTGTGTGAGAGCTTTATATCATCTGATCTCATTCAATTTCAGTTGAGTCGTTCATGTTCATATTGTCCCCGTGCTCGGCGTCTCATTGGCATTCAGCAGCAGGACTCTGAGTGCCGTGACGCACTGAAGCGCAGCAGGCAGCATTAATCAATGCGCAGAGCAATCAGCACCCGGCCTAATTCAATCGCCCCTCCAACAGAATGCCGCCATTAGGACAACAGACGAGTGTGTGTTCACACCGCTGTTATGTCTGTATGATTTGTGTGTGTGCGCGAGTCCCTCTGGCAGCCGCCGCCGACCCGAAACAAACCCCTTCGGAGAGACGTAGTGGGAAGTGGAAGCAGATAGAGAGCATTATGGAGAGGACTGCTGTGTTAAATTGGTGTTGCCACTTCTCGCGGATGCAGAGGTTCAGACCAGAGCGATGACAGTGTGGAGGGAGTTGTCATTTTCTGTGGAGGGAGTTGAAGAGGAGACAAAGACGTGACATCCAGCTGAAAAAACCTTC
Source organism: Diplodus puntazzo (assembly GCA_963678695.2). Lineage (NCBI taxonomy): Eukaryota > Metazoa > Chordata > Actinopteri > Spariformes > Sparidae > Diplodus > Diplodus puntazzo. Next base: position 21,742,646 of record OZ023177.1, read on the forward strand.
ACAGTGTGTTTCCTGGCATGCAGAGAAAATGTTCATTCACGCCGCGTCGTGATAACTGAAGATAGTCCTTGAGTAATTCTGACAATACGGACTTTAAAGCGTCTGTGTTTCCTGTTAGAGTCTTTTTCTGGGACTTTTTGTCTCCCTTTCAATAGATTTCTTCTCTGCTCCTTGTGATTAATAATTCTTCCACGGCTTCTGTCTCACATGGTCTTTATTTGTGAATTCCTTAACTGTCATCATTCATTTGAAAATATTTCTCAAGCTGGCAACGAAAGTCCTTCGAAAGTTCACATCTGGAATCAGAACTGTGAGGGTTTGGCCAGTGAACGATGCCGCTGTCCGTCGCCAATGGCAGACTGCCATCGACTACGGAGCCCTGACAATTGCTAACATCTTTATTTTAAAGGTCCCTGACAGAGAGCACAAAAAAAGTGGTGTGTCCTCTCAGAGTTGTTGTTGTTTCAAGCTTCTGAGGATGAACAAGATAAGTTACATACACGTGGTGTGGAGACAAAGATACTTATAAACCCGGCGTGGAGACATTTTCTCTGCTGAGGTGAGCCTGTTGAGCAACAATAGGAAACAAGGCTAATTAAAGTGTTGAGCTAATGAGCTGAAGCTGACTTTCTGCACCCCCAAATTACATCCAATTTACGATTAATTGATAAATTAACAAGACAAGATCGTCTAGTTTTGACTATTCAAACCTGAAAATCTAACTCACCATAAATCGCACCATCTTCTTTTTTGCATCTTCATTGGTTTCAGTCATATTTAAAGCCAATACGCAAAATATTCTCTGGTTTCAGGCTCTCAAACATGAGAATTTGCTGTTTTTCTTTTTTTCATATGTGAGAGTGTATTAAAATATTAATCTTTTTGACTGTTGTTGTTTGAACTAAAAACACAAACTCCAGACATCGCTGTGGGCTCTGAGAAAGTATGCTTCCCGTTTTATAGTCTAAACAATTCTTGCAAAAAAACAATCTGCAGATTAAAATAATCGTTTTCTGCGTCTCTAATTAACAGCGTTACAAAAATGTCTGTATCGACCTGCTGGTTCACATCTTCCCTGCTCTCTACAGTTGTTTTTCCAGCCTGTGCGCAGCGTCTCTTCTCTCCGACACCGAAGATCGAAGACCCAATCGCAGCATCGACAGCGACTCGGTTGCCAGTTTGAGTGAAGCCGGCTGCCACCGGGCCGAGCTCTTATCAGGCCTGTAGATTAAAGACACGATGCATCAGCGACTCGGACAGACTTACAGTAACCATCTCCTCTCAGTCAAGAGGGCGTTAAGGGGAACTGGTGGAGGGCCTATTGATCTGCTGTGTGTGAGAGGGCCCCTGTATGACAGGACCTATGGGTGCTGCTGGGAGGAGACTGAGGACTCCATCAATAACAACTCAGCTGCAGTGATAGCAGCTCGATCCATATCACCTTTTTCCTCGTCCCCTACCTTACTTATTCTTTCCCTCACGTGTGCGCCTCCTTTGATAATCCCTCTTGAAACCCACGATGTGAAAAGTTTGAGAAACCTGCGAGTGCTCTGAATGTGAGGACGAGGTTAAGAGGTAAATTAAAAAAAAACAGCCACGGAATAAAGCAGCGGTTCATATTTGACACGTCTAACGCAAATCAGACACACCTTAACAAGACCATGCAGTACAATCCGAGGCATAGTGCACCACAAAAAGTGAATATAGAGTGCAGCACTGGATTTAAAAGTTTCTCCAGCTGCAGCTAACTAGATATGTCTTTTTAACATTTTTATCTTATCTGTGTAAAACTGAGATGATACGATTTCCTCAAAAATAAGGTCCTTCTCGTCGTCTTTGGCAGCAGCACCGGAGAAAGATGTAAGGAGTTTGTTGCTACAGTAGCAGAGATGTGCCAATATTAATATGTACAAAAAAGTAGTTGGAGTAATTATCAGAGCTGCTGCTGCTCTGTGAGTTGGACCTAATTAATTTTTAACTCCGCTTGCACATTTTTAAACTCAGCTAAAAAGAGCAGCATCAAAATATAAACTACAAACGTTACAGCACAATCTAATTAGAGATTTAATACGAGAGATAACTAGACGAGATATTAGATTGGATAATTACATTTAGCTCACTGTTTTCCTTGTCGTTTTTAAACTCTTGTGTTTCGATGAAGGACGGTTGGATAAACGACTCCCCCTCCAGTTAGTTAGAACTGAACAAGCCTCTTAGATGAGAGGTGAAACACGTCCAGCTGCCTACGATACAGCACTTAGAACAAACTAGTGGACGGGTTTGACGAGGGACAATTCACAGACGTGTTTGCGGCTATATGTTTGACGGGAAGTTGTCTGTAATTGCATATGTCGCAACGACAAAACTGGGCATTTTAAGCAAAAACATGAGGATTTACATTTTCTTTTTGTTATGCATAGACGTCCTTTACCAACATTTGTTCTGGTGCTTAGGTTGGAAAAGGTGACGATGAGCCACAGTCCAATCCAGGTGCAAGTACCTGCAGAAATGTGGAACCGAGCTGCTTTACAAAGAAAACAATTAGCGTGGGTGTTCTGATGCATGTAAGGTGCCAACGGTCTTTTGTTGAGTGTCGCTCCTGTAGCTGTGAAGCTAATTTATCAGTGGTAGGTGTTGCCGTCACTGAAAGGTGAGCACCATTATGTTTGTAAAAGGCCACACTTTCACCTCAAAGTGCCGGGGTCATAGCCTAGCAACAGTGGGTCTGAGGCATAGCAACAGCAGCTGCAGAGTCAGTTCAGCAATGCAGTAATTGGACCGTTTGACTCGGTGCCGGAAGGGACGACGGGCTAACAAGTACAGAGACATTTCATCACTAGGACACATGTGCGTACTGTGGCACACAGAGCAGCTGGTTGTTTTATAGGGACTCCATTTGTGTAAAAAATGAACCCGACTGTGCTGCTGCTCCTCTCTGCATGCTGTCCTTGAGTAGATGCAATGTGTGTGTGTGTGTGTGTGTGTGTGTGTGTGTGTGTGTGTGTGTGAGATAGCTCATCGTGGGTGTGTGTCATATTCAACATGGGCACTAATGGCATTGTGTGCTCATGTGATGCCTTGAAGGTGTTGCGGTGTCGCTGCTCAAGGTCATCTTCAGACCGTTTGACTGGTTCCAACACGGATATAGGAGAACATTACTCACCGCTGGGGCTGCTGGGAAATCCAGTTTGGATCTGAAACTAGAGAAGAAGAAGAAAAAGAGGAGCATGAAGCAGTGATGGAGACAATGATCTGGGGGTTTTGAGGATGAAGGCTACCGGACGTTTATTTCATTTTTGTATTTTTTAGTGTTTTCTTTTTCATTTCAAATTTTCCTTTTTCAATTTTCAATTTTGAACTTGACTTTAATTTGATTATACTCATGTCTTAAACACAATAATTATCAGGACCTTAGTCCTCAAAGTACCAGTGCAAATATAGGTTTAGCATCTAACAAGAAATGTTCAGGTTGGAAAAGCCTCTAAATTAGCATTCAGATCACAAAACGTACACCCATTCATAATTGCCCGTATTGATTAAAGTCCTATTCCACATTGAATAACCCAAAACTGATCAATTCTACATTAAATAGGAATGATGTCAAACAAAATACCATCATGTCAGAGCTCAGTGATGAATTTGGAAAACAAACCCCCGTGGAGATGAAGAAATTACAGCATGAGCGATACATCACCGACTGGAAGGATAAATTGACTGATTACAGCGAGATGATGCAGTTAGAGAGAGAAACAGGGAGGAGAGGCTGTATGTGGAGTGATAATGGACGGAGGCAGAGAGTGAACGAGACGGCAGGAGAAGGTAAAACTAACTTAGAGCTAACAAAAGAGGCGGAGGGTTAATAAACATTATTATGTGTGGCTCATTGCAATCCATAATCGACTCCATAAAGTTTTTATTTCTGACAACAAGTGAAGCATGATTATTTCAGCCGGTGTGTTTAAATGTTGCTATCAGACATTTACTCGTTGACAAACGATATTGCGTACGTAGGTTGAGAAACGATACTGCAGTGACCTCGATTATATTAACATTAACCATTACATCACAAGATTAAACTCATGGCAGTAGCATGAGTTGCCAATAGCGTAAATCTGACTCATCAGGTCACTGTAACAAGGAAAGAGTCTTCTTTATTTCCTTGGATACAACTGTACATTTAAGGCCATTTAAACAAATGAAAATATTGCCAGTTGGTGAATCAAGACTGAACAAATCTTTGAAAAACAATTTCTGGCCGAATAATGCATTTAATTGCTAGCTGGTTGAAGTATCTTACCTTTTTGGAATCAGTGTGGACATCACTTAAGATCAAATGCTGCACTTATTGAAAACAGTTTGACGTTTCACTGCTTTCGTGAGACTCAGTGCAACTTTATATTAGAGCTTTTAAACAGTCAGCTTGTAAGTAGGGTCATTTGACGCATTTTCAAGACTTTTCACACCGAATAATCTTAGTGCAGGGATATCCTTTGACCCCAGAATAAATTAACTTGTGTGTTTTTTGACTGATGACACACACACACACAAAGAAGTCATCTGTAGTTACATGAATCTCTGTGAACCTCCGATTGATAGTCGGCAGCATATGGAAGTGTTGCAACGCTGCAACATACCTGGTGAAGGTTGAGCAGTAATCTAGACTGTGTGCAGGAGTTCTTCTCATTGTTTAGATAACTTTCAGATCACGCAAGTAATGTTTGCATTCTTGAGTGACACATCTGCTGTCAAAGTCTATTGTTTAGGTAATCCCTGTTTCACACAGGGCACCATTGTAGCTGTATCGTTACGTTTTCTGTGTAAAACCATGCTAACTCTGGGCTAAGCCTGCCCCCGAGTCGGTTTCTAAGAATGTTATTAGCCCTGGTTGTGAAAGTCTTTGTGTAAGAAACAGCCTGTAAAAATACATTGGCTGTCTTGCTCAGCTGCTGTCTGTTTGAAGGAGATTGAAGGGGAAGTCGTTGTGGATACTTCTGACCAACAAATCCCTGATGAACAAGGAGTTGCAGCCCCAGATTGCAATTTTTCAAATTACAGCAAGCACATTCAGTTCTGCATACAGCCCACAATAACACAGTTTTAAAGGCTGGCAATAACCAGTGCGAGAATCATGCAACGGACGTCATAAATGCCCAAATGAAGTTGTGTATAAGGAAAAGATAGCGGGGCCGAGGATGGATCCCTGAGGAACACCAATGAGAAACCAGCTATCGATGCAGAGAAGTCGACTTAAAAGCACTTGTAAAAGTCAAACCAGTATAAAACTATAACTTAAATACTAACCACACCATGAAGTAAACAGACAGTGTGATGTACATTATTAAAGGTCCAGAAGAAGAAATATCTCTAGATAAGTAGATAAATGTTGCTCGATAGATTGCAAAATTTGAAGTATGACCATTTTGCCGTATTCTAAGGCAACATGTGATGTCATAATTAGCTTCTCTTGTCTTGAACAGTGATTAAAAATGTCTTCAGTGCAATAACCGGCACCCCGGGGGAGCGAAGGTTGCAACAAAGACACTTTGAAAATGTGAGAGGGTGTAACCTGAGGGCGACAGTGTTACTGATGGCGCTTGGTGCACATTCACATATACACACACCTCCTGCTGTGAATTTTTTACCCCATTACATTCTGCTCATGTTCTCAGCCTCACAGTGAATGTAAGCGAGAAAACGGCGGTGGGTGACGAAGACATAAAGCAACACAATGAGAAGCGGGGAGACGAGGAGGAGGGAGGAGAGCAGAGAGAAGGGGAAGGGAGGGAAGGAGATGCTGTGGCTGAGTGAGTGGAAGCGGTCATTAATACGAATTTAAATGATGTGAGGAGAGGACGGCGAGCAAAGCAGCCCCGCATTTTGCAGGACTGATGGGAGGAGAGGGTGATGGGAGAGGATAAGGGGAGTCAGAGGAGGAGATGAGAGAGTTGGCCAGTTGAGAAGCATCATCAGCGGTCCACTGTGCATGTATTGATCCACAACAAGAAGGGGAAAAAAGAAGGAAAAAGAAGATTTCTCTGCTCTGTTCTGCTTCTCTGCTGCTGTCTGCCGACTGAAGAGGGTTGTGGGAGCTCTCCAGCTGCGCGACGCATCACACGCGGGATGAACACATTCAGTTTGCGGAGAGTCGGCGCTGCCAGGGAGCATCCTCCGCTACTTTCAGCAGCTGCCAGTTGTTGAGTTGAGATTTAGAGGCTGTTTCATGGGGAGCGGAGACAGCAGTGGAAGCAGGTGAAGCACTTATCAGGTACTGTGTGTGTGGAGACCAGCTGCAAGAGAGAGTATCTGAGGACGTTTGAGCGCCGGAGAGTTTTTAAAGCATGTGCTGAAATCTGAGAATAACATCAAGAAAAGATAAAGGAGGAGCAGAAGATTCAAAGGAAAGGGTTGGGTTTTTTTGGGGGGAATCGCCAGTTCGGGATGCTGAAATCAAGATCCCCAGGAGCCGGGAGTCATGATGTGGAGCATTAGGGGATGAATCCTGAGGAGGAGCCAGGGAGGGATGAGGTTGAGGGGGTTGAGAGGGCAAGAATGGGCTGCCCCTGCCCTGTGGCACGTCCAACTGCCTCTACCGCTGCCTCCCCGTGAGCATGCAGGTCCTACAGATCGTCAAGGAGCTGGTGTCGCCGTCCAGACGCAGGGCAGTGGCCAGATTTGGAGGTGTGTGCCGGTAGCGTACATCACATTTGTTTCTAGATTCTGTTTCTCTTTAAAGTCAGACAGATGCCGTGAAAAAAAATTGTCTTGAAGCACCGAAAGAAATACCAGAATTTGGGGGAAAAAGGTTGAATCTGAGAAGAGGGCTGCAGTCCAAAGGATTTATGAGCCTGAGTGAATGTTTGCAGTAGGATTAGACCAATATAAGGGGCAAACAAGCCTCTTTTATTAAAACTGGTTATTGGTTATTTTCCCCTGATGCAGTGCAGTGAAGGGCTGCTGCTGTTCTGTTCATGAATGTCAGTCTGTTAACCCAAGAATGAAAGCTGCCTCACCTCGCTGTCAGGAGCTGTTAATCAACGACATCTTCATTAATTTAAAGTAGATTTCAGAATCCAGCGATGGTCTGAATTCTGCATCCGAGGCTTTTACACTTCTGGGGTCAGTTTCACAAAGATTTAGTTGACAAATCTGCAGAATTAAACAAGTGTTGCTCTCGGCTGTACTCGAAGGATAGACGGGGACGAACGGAGATAGCGGCGCACACTTCGGGGACAGTGTCTTCTTAAAGCGATTTATGCGAGCGAATTGGAAGTCGCTGAGCTGTCTGGATTGTCCGTTTAACTCTCACTCATACTTAGACACGATCCACGCACACACATGCTTGGTCTGTTTCTCTAACGCACATTCAGACGTTACACAGGACCCGCCCAACACATCGTCACACTTAACAACTGAATAGGTCAAGTAGCCGTGACTCCCAAAATAACATGTGCACCAGCGACAGGTGTATCAGACCTTCTTTGTTTGGCCGCAGATGGTTCGGTTCAGGAAAACATCGTGGTTTGAGGCAGAATAACTAGAATAACCATTGCTTTTGTAAATTCAGTCACAAACTTACCAACTTCATTTACTTGAGTTGCCTTACCTACGTGACGTAACTGAACTTTTTATTGTTCATCATTGTTGAACACAGCTTGCTTAGTCTGCTGGTTAGTACTAGTTGTCTTTGTTGGTTGGGTTAGCGTTGGGCATGAGGAGTGAGATTAGTTAAGGCTAGGATAAGATTATCAAATGCAGAGTAAGGCGGGTCCCGTCTTCGCCATCCCAAGGAAAAACATCACTTTAAGGACAAAAACTTGTTGTCAGGTTATGCTTTTAACGTGAGGGGGAAATGTCAGATGTCGCCCTTTAAAAGTCTACCTTCTCCTCTCCTAACTGTTTTTATCACATCCACAGACGACTCACATCTCCTGTGTAACTGCACAGCTTCCATTCCACAGCAGCACAGTTTTAATATTAATAAAGCTAATGATTTTGTTTTCAATGTCATTGTAGATGAGGTCAAACGTTTTTCTCTTCGCTCTGCGTTTCCATGAATGGGAGGGACGGTCCCCTGGAGTCTCCTATGTAATAGCTCTGTTGCTGAGGGACGCGAGTGATAAAGTTTATATGTGTGTCCTGCAGCTGCATTTCTCTGGCGTGCGATGAATAATGAAGCTTGATGCCCGGGGTAATGGAACACCCTGTGACCCCTGACCCCTCGTCCTGTCTTCTGATTGGATCAGCTTGTATGCGATGGCCTCGATCTGCTTTTTATTGTCGTACAGTCACTTGTTTCTCCAGGACTTTTTCTGTTTTTTTTGCCGCTGCAGGAGGAAGAAAGTCACAGCTTGTTGACTTCTAGCTTCACTGCTCTTCAGATAAAAAAGCAGCCTTGGTATTTGCTCAGGGGCGATTTGCATGAATTTAACGAGGGGCTGATGGGCAGGTAAATTGGTGCTTCTTGTAGATTTCTCCCAAAATGTGCTGTAATTAGGACACTGATGATAATTTATGGTAATTTTTTTCTGAGTACTTTCACTGTCTGCCATATTGCTGGGTGGTTGTCTACCCAAATTTGCATAGGATGTGTATGGCGTGGGGGCATTTTGGGCATTCACCTAAATTGGCTTTATGAAAAACATTGATAAAACAGTTTCAAGTGAAGTTCTCTAAAGTTCCCATGAAGTCGTAAACAATGTTTAAATGGTCTTATCATATAGGTCTTGCTCTATATGTCAGGGTCAGGCCCAATAGTGGCAAAAAAGTCACTCTCTAGATATTTGTATTGGTATTTTAGAATTTGTAACTTCCTGGAAAACGTTACAAATTGTTGATGACTCCTTTCTTCATTTTTATGACACTACTAGGATGTTTAAGCCAGAGCAGACTCTCTTTGAGGACCAGGATTCACAGATTACTGTACAAAGACAAATTAATAACTGGAACATATTTTATAGAGGAAGTATTTTCTGGTTGTCCCCTAAATGTCTGTCAGCTGCTGGCCTCAACAAACTGGCCTCTGTCTTCTCAGAGGTTTTGTTCCTATTCCAGTCCGGCTTTGTCCACTACAGGGAGCTGCCAGTCTGCATAGTCGGGGGTGCACTGCTAGCACTGATGGCACTTTCAGCACTGTTGGTTACTGTAACCGCTAATCAATACCCGTGTGAAGTCCCCTTTACAGCAAATACGTAAATATGCTGACGCAAATAATCCAATTTCTATCACAGCTAAAACAACACGGTTAGCTTTAGCTCTGTTTGTGCCATATTGAAGCAATCCTTTACGTCTGCTGCCGTGGCCCTGAAGTAGAAGTATTTACGTGATAGAACTTGAAATGATTCGCTTTTAGAGCCTTGTATTCAGGTTGAAAGTGCTTGTCGTCTCCTGTCAGCTTGCTTTGATAACAGTCCACCAGTGCACTCATGGAGGGCCGGTTAAACCTCACAAGTATGTTCTGCAGCTTGGAAGTCAATGTTTTTGGCTTTTGTCCTGGATCATAGAAGGTAAATGATGGCTGGAGTCAAGTCTCTTTCTTTTTTGTATTTGAACAAAGTCAGATATGTCTCTATCTGACGCCAGAGGCCAGCGATCAACAGAGCGTAATTCTCCAACTTAACCTCTGAACCGATGTGTTGACGACTCGGTGATCATTTTAATGGATTCAACCAAGAGGTGTCACCTACACTCGGACTCAATACGCTGGGTTTTTTAATAGGAATTGTGAAAAGGGAATTATCTGTGCTCCGACAGCATTAATTGGGTTTTCCCAGCAGCTTATCGCTGTTTTTCTGTAGTGTTTGAATGCTGTTATTGAATCATTTAAAAAACATTATCACATTCAGTTGGAAAGCTTCCCCATGGGCATGAGCATTTTGTTAATATTGGTGCAGTGAAACATAACACTGTGTTGTGAGAGGAAAAAAAAACTAATTTCACAATCATTACAGTTATTATTGAATGTGAAGGAAGAGAACATTGTTTTTTAATGTGGGACATTTCAAAGCATGGCCACGTTTGATTTAAGGATATTTCTGTTAATCTCTTAGAGCTGGAGACGTTAACGTACAAAAAACAACTAAAAGAAAAAAACATATAATGGCTCCATTCAGCTCGCACAACATAATCCATGTCCCCAGAAGCCACAAGATCTCAAATTGTAATAAATGTATGTTATTTCCCCCCCTTTTTTAATCCAAAATCTTCACTGTAGCTGCTAAGCTTAAAGCATTAGCACTCAAGTTGCTCCATCATCTTAAGGTTTGGCAACTAAAACCACTTATATCCTGGTTATGTTTAAAAACAAAGGTATTAACACTGACGTCCCACCTCTGAACTCTGTCGTCGGTGTTGATGCCCAGATTTAAGGCCCAATCTAAAATCATGTAGCGGCTGCCAGTCTTGTTGGCACAGGTCGTGTTTGTTTACTAAATTCTTGTTGTAATGACTTATTGATTTTTTTAAAAGTGGGAACTCTAACAATCACAACCTGCACTCAGCCTCCGGCTCCAAACTGCAGTTACTCGCCGTGCTGGTTCTTCGACGCCGTTGCGAGTGTGTACTCGACTCGATGACAGGTGTGCGAAAGTTATTGTGAGGGAGGAAAGTGTGTGTAATCACCTCTAAAGGCACAGACACTTAAACAGAGAGTGTTTTCAAAGATTTCAAACCCCTTTTATCGAGTGCCCGGGAAGGATTCGCACTTTCCATTTGGCTGTTGTCTTTATCTCCGTCCATCAGCCCTGCAGAGGAATTCACCTTGGCTCTTCTCTCAGCTCGGATCAATGCAGGCAGATTTAGAGATGGCCTCCAACAGATGCAGCGCACATGCATTAATTCACACACTGCGGTGCTGTGTAAGCTGCGAGGTGCTGAGGTGTGATGACTAGAGGTGCAGGGTGCTAGCAGATGTTGTTGATGTGTGAGTCTCATGGCGAGGGCGGAGCTCCAACTAATACATGAAGAAATGGATAAGAACTGCTCTCCTCTTTCTCCTCTTTAACAGTACAGATGAATTCTTGCAGGGGTGACCAGAGAAAAGCCTGGTGAGGGAACCTAGACACTGTACGAATCTGAAGCAAGGAAACTTGTATCATCTTTGTGTTAGTTTAAGAAATCTGTCGGCGTAATGACTCGTGGCTCGCCTCCAGTAGCCTGCAGGAGTCCCGAGGCCTCAACCTCTGCCCTCGTTTAAAGCTCAGCGTAATTACCCTGGGACCTCATTATAATTCCAGAATTCAACCCTGTGTGTCTTCGTTTTGTGTGAGTAATTCAGCGAGGACAATCAGAAGCTGAGTTTTTTTGGGATTATCTCCATGTAGCACATAAACACGGTGGAGCATGACGAGCCTCCTGAATTTGTACGACAAAAACTATCAAAGCTCTTAGTAATAATTTCACCTGCAGCAAGAGAATGGAAACCGAACAGAGGGAAACAAGATATCCATCCTTAAACCTTGAGGCAACAGAACCGGGTGTTTCCAGAGTCCTCGTGACATTACAAGTTGTGTTTGTGGCGATCAGAACATGCATTTCAAGCTGTGCATACTCAAGATAGATATTGTAGAATCTATTAGCCATGACGTTAACATTAGACCCTCACTTTGTGCAGAGCAACTGTCTCGTAAGCAGTGTTTTTTTCGTGCGTCGTGAGAAAAGGTGGATTGATATGGCGAAATTAAGAGTTTCTTCAACTTCTGGTCCTTAGCGCCCAGTCCAAACCACTGGTTGCACAGCTAAATAAGCCAACAAGCTAAGGACCGTGCAGTTAGCATAAGTTAGCGGTAACTCTGCTCATCCTACATTTTTGTTTTGATAGGCCACCAATGGACCAAAACACCTTTTTTTGAAGAAGTCCTGACGTAGCTTTTCCTCTTCTTCGAGGTTTATCTGCAGTCTGCAAACAACTGGTTTTGTTTCCAATTGGTGACCTCTACTTCTTCTTATTACAGCCAAGCATAACGTCGCCTATATCGCCATCCTCTGATAATACCAGAAGTTGCGTAGCCTTTGTTTCAAGCCAGTTGATTCCTTTGACAGTTAAATGGAAACCCAGCTGTTAACAGAGCTGGGAAAAGGTGGCGTGACAGATTATTTATCACCTTCTGTTGGTCTTTTGATTTGCTGACAGAAAAACAAAAACAAAATGTGAGTTTAGTGTCTTTATTGTGTGAGGGGAGGAGGAGCAGAGCTGTGCTGCTGCCAAACTGCAGGCTTCTCCTGGTCAGCACCACCAGCAGCTCAGTATCTCACTGCATTATTCAGCAGCCCTGATACTTCTCTCTCTCTGTGTCTTTCCTGTGGCATCCTAACGCTCAAATAGAGGAGAAAGGGTTCACTCACATATTCAAATATTGCACCAGGAGCTTCCAACAAGAACACCTTTATCTGTTTTGCATACCAACTTGTGAGCCATCTGTGGGCCCCGTGTGGGTGTGCAGGCTCGTATGTGTTTGTGTGGAAGGGAAAACCGCATGCTGGTTCGTTAAGGAGGGTCGGCAGACAGTCCAGGCCCGGCGGGTTTCAGGCTGCAGCCGCCTGCTGACGTCTACGCTGTAGCAGCCGAGCTAATTGCCTGTCCTCCCTAAAGGGCGAAGCTGCGGTGCACTTCACACGGCTGCTGTCGGCCTTCGTGGGAGAATGTTTAAGTTTCATCTCTAAATGCTGATTTTTTTTCTTCTCGGCCTGTTTAATATTTCTCTGCTCGTGTCAGATTCAGCAGAATGTATTGATCCCTGCCCGCTGCTTACACCTCGTCTTGTTAAATTATGTATCAAACGACTCTCTGAAGCCCCTCAAACATCATTACTGCGCTCCGCCTTATGCATTGACAGTGTGCTGTTGTGATGGAGGTGAAATGTGTAGGTGCGTAAACACTGCCTGCAAAGGCTGCATGATTGCCTCTGTTGTTTGTTGTGATACAGATATCACACTATTAATTAGGAATATAGATTCAGCCGATACAGTAACTAATAATAGTCTGTTTCTACGGATGAGAGAACATATAAATCCACATTTTTTGTACTGTGAAAATTAGTTAGCACCCTGTAAGTTATGCACACCTGAGGGTGAGAAAGGCTCAGATATCTTGAGCAAAGATGAATGATTTATTATAATATTGTGTTAACACTTTCCCCTCCTTTTTGAACTCTTGAGGAGAATGAATTACAAATTAAAGTCGTGTTTTCTTCCTCTTAAACTGTAAGAAAACAAAACAACCACACTGGCGACATGTTTTGCTCTGTAGTCTACAATTGTGACTCACTTATTTATTAAACACTGCGCCTCTCTGTCATTTATTTTTTTATTCTCTTGTGATTAGCTTGAAAATGATTTGTTTATATCAACTGAGAGTGAGAGTGAGGAAGCCAAGCTGGTACTGTTTGTATCAAAAGTGCAGAAAATTGGTATTGAAAATATTTAAATTATTTAAAATCAATCTGTGTCGATATTTCAATATTTTTGACACTCCTGACTATCATTACTCACCAGGAGTACATCAGACAAGAACAGAATTCATCAGTTTATAATGAACAATATCGACAACATAATCTTGCACAACACGATCAATTCTTCATTATTGTGGCTAAAAAAACATGTAGACACAAAATGTGATTCCTGATTTTTATCATCATGGTTTCTAAATGCATTTCTACATAAAGTCCTGCAACAGATCTTAGTTTTCATGTTCATCTGCAAAAAAAAGGAAAGTATTTGCATCCATATTTTTGCATTTAATGGAATTTAAAGGTATCTTGTGGATAGTTTGTACACACCAGAACTTTGTTTGTGACCTCAAGCACGGACGAGCCGGCATCTTTTTCTCAATTAGGGCAGTAAACTTTAATGATGCAGTGACCTTCATCAAGAGCTGTTGGCTTAACAGACTGTTAACTTTTATATTGCTTATATTTAATATATTCTGTGGACTAAAAACATGAATAAACAGTTGGGCAAACACTGAACGGGAGCAAGACCTTGAGAAAAGTGGCCTAAGTTTTTAACAAACTATGATAAAGAATTGTGAGATTTCCACTATTAAACGACATGATAAGGTCCATTGAAGCTGTAAAATGAAAAAAAGGACATTTAGCTTGTTAAAAACTTGTTTGAGATTAAAAAAACTACACAAAAAGTCCCTAAAAATCTATTAATCATGTTGAGGATGAGCTCAGGTATCACAGTCTGAGGAGTGAAGCTGTTCTGTAGTCTGGTGCAGATACTGCTGTATCTTTTGTCAGACGTCAGCAGGGTTTGCTTCATTAACTGCTGTTTAAGTCTCCCTGGGATACACAAAAAAATAAAACAAATCACACAGTGTAACTAAAACAAAGCAAGAAAAAGGAAATTACTTTAAAAAACAAACCGAAAATGATCTCAGATACAGTTTCAAAACAACCTTTTCGCTCTCTCTTCTTTGTTTCAGCCCCTCAGGTCGGATCTCTGTGCTCTGAAACTAACTCGATGTGCTCTGCTGTTTTTTTCCGACTGCCACCCGCCCGAACGTGTCCCGTCTTGTTAATGACAAACTGGTGACGATCATGATGTTGGCACCGGCCTCCGTGCTGTGTCACAGGTTGTCATGACGATCAGCTGCGTTTGATCAAACTTGTTCCGTGGACGTAATCTCACTCGTCGGAGCTTCGTCGGTTTAGAGGCAGATTTGATGTCAGGCTCCTCCCGTGACAGAAGTCACTCTGGGTTTATAACAGTGTGATTTTGATAGAAGTGGATGCAGAAAAAACGAGGAAATGACCTCTGGACTTCAACCACTGAGGAAGTTTGACTCGCAGCCTTTGAGGAACAGCGACTTTTCTCACTTTCAGTCAGAGCTGCAGAGCTTCATCCATCCTCCAACTGTCTGGTTTAACAGGAAGTGTTTTATTACAGTGTCTTTATCAGACATGCAGCTCAGAGTGCTTTACGTTACGAATTTTAATAAAGAAGGAGCGATCCGATGACTTCATGTACCTGTATTTAGCTCCCTCTGCCTCTGATCTGTACCCACATTTAGCCTCTTTGAACAACATGACTGCATCTAATTATCTTCCCGGCTGCTGTTTCGCTCCCTGACAGACATTTTGATATTGATTAATATTTGCTTTGTGGGTGTCTGTAGTGCTGCTGTGGCGCTCTGCTCAGCTCTCCTTTCATATTACATTCCTCTGTCCTTGGCCTGTTTCTGTGGAGGACTCAAACTGCAGAAATCAAACACTAGAAATGATTACGTGTTAGTAAACTCAGTGATGATCCAAATCTGGTGTAGGACACCAAACAGGAACGACAAGAGATACGCTCCGTGGTTTATAATGGAACTATGTGCAGAATGATAAGAATAGTGTTAACAATAAAACAGCTATAGCACCATTAAAAACATAGTTTACAAAGTGTTTTGTCAAACAAGCCAACGCAGGAAACTGAGGAGGAAAATATTACAGAATGAACACTCAACAGTCAAATCAAACACAAGAAAGCCGCGTCTAAGATGAGTTAAAACAAGAAGGCAGAACAGAAAATAAAGACAAAGAGACGATATGAGTCATTTTTTGAATAATGTGAATAAAAGCCGTAACATTGGAAAGATCACTGAAAAAGAGAGAGAGAGAAAGAAAGGAATAAAGGATTAAATTTGATTAAGAATAAACAAAAGTAATAAAGGACGTTGAAAAGAAAAGAGTGCGAGGCTGCAGGAAAAACATTCAGATGCAGGCTGATAAAGAAGTTCGATGTGACATTGAACTGCAGAAAACACAAATAGTTTAATGTTTTTACTGAGCAGCCAATTCAATAACATCCTGATAGATTTCTAAAGAATTCAAATAAACTAAATAGTGGTTTATTTCCAGGGATTTAAACACAATACACAATGCAACACTCTCTCTCTCTCTCTCTCTCTGAGTTGGTAATTTTTAGGATGATATGTGTTACGATTGGAAGTTGAAGAGTTTTGTTAGATCCAGTGATGAAACATTGAGGCTGGTCACTACGTAAGGTCGTTAATTAGGCTTCATGACTGAACTTGAACTAATTTTCTGCACCTTTACACGTCTGAATCATCCCCGTTATTTCACAAGACCTGCTGACTTGTGATTCGTATTCTTTTGTTCTTGTTCATTCATTAAACATTCAGGTCAGGGGTTGTTGTTTTTGTTTTTTTTTTACACTCCTGTATGTTGGCAGGGTTGTTGCCGGTGCCAGGACGCCCACCCACTCAGATACAGAACTGAAGGCAGAAAAAACAGAAATGGGAGTAAAGCTAATAAGACAAGAAGATACAAGAGCCACACTGTGTTTTAAGAACCACACAATACGGTTGTTTCTTTCACATTAATCAAGCTAGAGTTCAGAATATGTTAATAAATCCATCAATGTTTCAACATTTCTAAGTAACTTAAGTTAAATAACTCAAAGATTCAAAATAGGAGACCACGTTCTATCAAAAGTCGATTAAATATGCATCTGAGACGTTGAGCTCCAAATACTGAAGGCCTTGATTCATAATTATTAAGTTAATGGGCATGAATTATTGATTCGATGCACATTAAATTTTGCATGGGAGTCTCAAAGCTGATGTGAGGAGATCACATACATCGTTTCTATATAGAAAACTCTCCACTCTGTAAACTGCAGGAACATATTCACAGTTACAGCGTTGTACTTCCTTTTCGCAACTCTGTCTCGTAGGAACGTCGTACTTATTTGTTTTCCTCATTATGTTTGACTGGGAATAATAAACGCTGCCTGGATTGTGTTCACAGGCAATGGTGCCCCGTGTGAGGTCAGCGTTTGGGCAACAATCCCTTTGGTTAGATAGAATTCGTGTCTCATTCTTGAACTCATTGCGATCCTCAGCCCTGTCACCATGATATAATGTCAGCAGTTAACATTTCTGCAAAAAACCACAGATACTTCCGAGGTTGATAATTGTGCCAAACGCTCGATATCAAGTTCATTATGTGCTTATTGGCTGAATTTCACGTCAGGAGTTGAAGGTGGAGTTATTACAGATAAACAGGACACCACCAGAACTAAGACAACTGCTTAAGAGTTTAATTTTGCTTTCTGTCAATTTATTAATGGAGTTAATGGAGACAGGAAGGTCTCGCACACGCTCAGAGCCTCTGAACTTGAATCGGCGTCAACATTTCGGAGGTTGTGAATCACAAACTGACGTGTGGATTTAAGTGGACTTCCAGCAAGTGGTCTGAAAGCGGTAAACTCCCCCCGCCCTCCCTCTCCTCGCCGCGACCCCTGAAGCTTCAGAAGTGATAACAGCACTTAAGTCCCATCCGCCAACTCTCTCCTCGGCAAACACAGATATTTCCTGTACCGATGGAGCTCGCAGATACAGCAGATAGAGATGACAAGAGAGCTGCCTGTTGCTCATTTTCTAGCCTCCCCCCTCCTCCATCTTGTCTCTGATACGCCACATCACAAGACCCTTCATGGTACATCACGTCCACTTCGTAATGAAGTTTTAATGGAGACTGTTTATCATCAGACCGTCATCGTCTGTTTCTCAACTGTGACTCACTTGAAAGACGTTTTTTTATGAACGGTTGGGAAACAGATAAATTGCTGAATTGATTAACACATTTCTGTGGCGTGAGCGGTTCTAACTGAGGGTTTGAAACTACATTTCTTCATTTTGGGGGAAACTAAAATGCCCCTCAAGCTCGTCTCTCCAATTTTTTATATCCCTGACATTTCCTCTCTAACAGTCCTTCCCTGTGTCCTCTCCCCTCTGAAGTGTTTAATAGAGCTTGTTGTTGTGTTGTTGTTGTGTTTGGGAGGAGAATGTTGTGTGTGGGACTGACTCGCTGAGGATCTGAAGTCAGATTTCTGTCCGTCAGTCAGTCAGTCAGTCTGGACCGTAAGTCCTCAGTAACAAACAGTGGCTTTGTGATCTCACTTCTCTTTGCCTCTCGCTCATATTTCCTCTCTCGGGCTGCTGGTGTGAAGCAGTGCGTGGCGACAGAGAGATGGGATGAGGTAGTTCAGGTTGTCTCTCGGTGTGTGCTGGTTGAACCGTGACCGATGCGGACTAAAGCTCTGACTCGCTTGGAGGTTCCACTGGACCGCTGGAAAAGAGGTAAAGGATGAAAAGATTTCCTCAGACGATCCAGGCGACAGTTTGTTTGTCCGCATTTTTTGCTTAATACTCCGGTATGCGATGGGTACACAGGAGAGGATTTTTGTTTAAACCGGTTTATATGATCAGATCTAAATTGTTTGTTTTAAGTGCGCCAATATCAACCGAACAATTTGGGTCAGGACTTCAGTGTTGTCCTTGTTTCCCCTCTTGAGTAGAAGTTTAGAAACTGCTACTCTTCTTCAAAGACAAGAGACACCATTGTTTTTTTTTTACAGGACTTCTGCTGATGACAGTCTTCCGCCGCTCATTTAGCAAATTCTTTATCGGTGATGAAGTTGCTTTTTCTGTCTCTGAGGGAGCTGAGCCTGATGTTTCGATCTTCTGATGGTGTGCTCACTTTGGATCAGCGTGATCGTGCTTTGGATGCAGTTTCTGAGACATTTCCAGGTTTACGAGACAGTATTAAAGATTTTCGATGTGGTCTAATTCAACATGCTTTACACAAACACAACATGATGTCATCCAGTCAGCAGCAGACAGGTGATGACACTCTGCAGTCAACTGAGATGTGCTAATAGCTCACTGCACTAATATTAGAATGCTAATATCATATGCTAACACAAGTAGCATATAATGAAGCTGTGTGAAATGTCTGCAGTTGCTCCAACAGTTGTTAATCAGGATGAGTCTTCGTACTTGAGAGGTGCTACATTTTAGCATGCCAGCATTAGCATTTAGCTTCTTTCTTTCTTTCTTTCTTTCTTTCTTTCTTTCTTTCTTTCTTTCTTTCTTTCTCTGTCTTATTTTCTGTATCTTACAGAAGCAGTTTGTCAGCATGCTACAATTAAGCTTACCAGCATTAGCATGTAGCTTCCTTCTTTCTTTTCTTTTTCTTTTTTTGTCTTCTTTCTTTTTTATCTTTCTTTCTTCTTTTCTACCTTAAAGAAGTGGCGTTTGTTAGCATGCTACAGTTTTAGCATGCCAGCATTAGCATTTAGCTTCTTTCTTTCTTTCTTTCTTTCTTTCTTTCTTTCTTTCTCTGTCTTATTTTCTGTATCTTATAGAAGCAGTTTGTTAGCATACTACAATTAAGCCTACCAACAACAGCATGTAGATTCTTTCTTTCTTTTTCTTTTTTCCTTTTGTTGTTTTTTCTTTCTACTTTTCATCTTATTTTCTTTCGTCTTTCCTACCTTAAAGAAGCAGCGTTTGTTAACATGCTACATTTTAGCTTCTTTCTTTCTTTCTTTCTTTCTTTCTTTCTTTCTTTTATTATCTTTATCGTACAGAAGCAGAGTTTGTAAGCATTGTACATTTTAGCGTGCCAACATTAGCTTCTTTCTTTCATTCTTACGGAAGCAGTTTTCTCTTTATTTGATTTTGTTTTAAATTATTTATTACATTATTTATTTTCTCTACGTAGAGAGCATCACAGCTTCATAGGACTCATGTGACTTGTTGTGTTAATATTTAAAGAATAATAAAAACACGTTTTTGTATCAACAAGCAGGATGTGTTGACATTACCCTGGTCTGACTCTGTTCCTCTGTATCCTGCCGTCACATTTGAAAAATAAATCAACAGTAATACATTTCAGCTTCAGGATGAAATGAGTCGGTGCAAAGTACACACAGTGTGGAGGTTAATTATTTGTCTGTGAGGCACCTTTTCCCATCGGGACGGCTGAAGGTCTCACTTGGTCGTCACTTGGCGCGGCGTCACGTTCGTGTGGTCGACTTCAGGTTGTAAATACAGACGCTGAGAGACAGATGATTGTTTTGGAGGCGCAGTAATGACACATAATGGTGTACTGTAAAATGTCTGCAGCTGCGTCACCGCTTGTTTGTTGTTAACTGGGTGACATCATTTGCTGTTTGTGTGTGCAGCGTTTCATCACTGTGTCACTCTCACATTGTTTCCAGCATATAAAGAAATCAAAACTTGGAGCTTTTTTGATTATGTGTCCGTGTTTCCTTCTGTTCCTTCACATGTTTAGTGACCACGTGGTTGCTAATTAGACACTGTGGCTTCATCTCCAAGAAACAGTGAATCTCTCCTCTATTATTAACATCTTTATCATTACTATTCCTCTTTCTGAGCATCTCTGATCAGCCGAGAGATGCATAAAAATGGCTGCGGGGAAGCAGAGAGCTGTAACAAGCGACGACTCCTCAACGTGTAGAACAAAGAGGGCTCATTACAGGAGCGCAGAGGAAACGAGGAGAAGCTGTTATTATGCTCGTCATGTTGTTCATTGTCAGTGCTGCTGGTTAAAAGTAATGATAATGAGGAACAAACACACAAATACAACCCCACAACGCTTCCTGTTGCGTGGACCGCACTGTAGAATTAGATTTTACTGCTTCTCATCTGGAGCCCTCAGCCTCACGTTTACTCCACAATTCTACATTTTTTAAAAGCTTTTTTCCTGCAAAGCACGACTGAGGCTCACGAGGGGAGACGAGAATAACAGCTGATGTTTGCCTTGGAGCAGCGTTCACCTGCTCACCTGTTACCAGGTAAACCCCGCCGAGGAAGTCGCACCTTGACTTCCTGATTTCTCGACAATGCCGCGGCGGTTTCAGGCGAGTTGTCATGCACGAACACCTCTGACTTCTCTGCCCTCTGCGCTGACAGAAACGTCCCACGTGACCTGAATGCAGCAGGAGTGAAGGGCAGCGCTGGGGGGGGGACGAGGAGGGTGGCAGGTGACGGACGGGGGGACATTTTAATCACAGCAGGACGGGGGACGGTTAGCTGCAGCTGACACGGGCCTCACCGCCGGGGACTGACTGGCAGCTCAGAGCAGAGGAGGAGGTGGAAGGTCAGCTCGGCGGGGGTGTTTCCAGCCTCGTAATGAAGGATAAGCAGGATGAAAAGAGAGAGAGAGAGAGTCTTTTAAAGGAATAATCCTCTCCGAGATCCTCTTTAACTGATGCGTATCGTCATTATTATCGTTCTGTTGGTTCATCAATGTTTGTTTATTTCTACCTCAGGTGATTTCTCAGGATTACTGAAAGGTTTCTCTTCACTTTGGTATTTTATTTGACGGCTGAAGAGTAAAATGGTTTTGAGATTAGAAATTAGTTCCTGTTACAAAACAGCAGAGTTGAGCCAAAGGAAATATGTTGAACTTGTAGTGTGAATATCAGCTTCATGATGGTAAATTCAGTATTCTGGGGGTTTTGGACTGTCGGAAAGACAAAACAAGATATTTTAAGACGTCATCGTTGTGACTCAAATTCATTTTGTGACATTTTTTAACCAAACAATTCAATTAAGGGAAGATGATCGTCAGCAACAGTCAACTGTCTTTCTCCAGAATCGCCTTCGCGACCGTTAATCTCAGGATGCAACCAATGATTATTTAACGTTTAGTCAATTAAACGTCAAAATGCTCTCCATGAACTTACCAGACGTCGCAGTAATGTCTTCAAATCGGCTCTTTTGGAAACTATTTTAGGGGAGAAAAGCAAACAAACAGGATCATGGTTCATATTTCAACCTCCAGTTCACAAACTTCTGTTGCAGCTAAACAATACGCTAAAATATGTTTCTTTAATGACACAAGAAGTAGCCCATCAACCTGGAGTCTGAATCTGCAAAGTAACTCCAAACTGGATTTAAATACTAGAGTAAATTTGCTGTTAGTTACATTACATCCTTGGTTGTTCTCACCTGCATATCAATTGCAGTCATCAGTTATCAGGATTATTAGTTATTTTGGATCCGTATCAGCCCAGCAGAAATCAGTCAATCCCTAATTGCGTAAGTCGTTAAAGTTTAATTCGGCAGAAAATTCAAACACAAGAAGGCAACTTCCACCACATTTAACCTTTAATCCATTGAGTGCAGAGTCCTAAACACATTTCAGAGCCGCTGAGATAAAACACCCTGTAAACTTTATGTCACAAGAGGTCTTCTACGATCAGCTATAAACTCCGTGGACCCACTACGAGTCCAAACGAGGGCGCAAATACAAACACGCACACACCAGAAATCTCCGTCACGGATGCCAATGTGATCCTTGAAGCATGAAAAGGGGTCTAATTGCATTTAGCTTAAGTCAGGCCACTGTGGAATACTAATATGGCTGTAAGGGGTTCAGAATTAAGGCTAAGCTTCGGTGCAAAGAAAAGATTGAATCCCCATTTCCTCCCCAATTCCTCTCCCTCTCGCTATGGGAACGGCGGGGCCTTCCGGGGCTGAACTCCCAGCAGAAAGAAGGCTTTACTGTATTTGTTTATTTGCCGCAGACAGTTCGCCTTGTTGTGTACGGACCCCAGCGGTCGCCTCCCGCTGTGTGTGCTCTCCGGCAGCCCACAGCGACACACACCATCCTGTCATAAAAATGCCAGCCGGGCTCAATAAGGAGCGTGTTTGTTGGGAGAGGTTTGGAATTCCAGTCAAGCCTTTTTTTTTCCCCTCCCCATCGAACCCCAGAGACCCAGAGAGGAAGCTGGAGAACGACTGGAGTCAAATACTTCCTGTGAAGGGCTGGAAAACTGTCGGAAAGACGGGAGTTACAAGTCACCGCGGGGATTATAATGATGAGCGGTTTCTGAAGCCAAGACTAGCAGTGTGTAGTCGCTTGTGTCTTTTGAGCAGCGCTAGAAAACTCCAAACTGGTGATTTTAGATATTGACAGTGATAATTACAAGATGTTAATGCAGCTGGAGGTTGTCAAGATTGTTTTTTTATTTAAGAGTGATGGAAATCCTTCAAATCAGGAAGACTTTTTGTACTTTCTGAACAGTTCAAAGACTCTTTTCTTCCATGTTGGCTACAAAGTTTGAAGTTATTCTACATTTAAAGATCGTTTATTTAGCGGTGTGGTTCTCCTCACGTCCTGTGGCAGAAATATCGCTGCTGTTCGTCATCTCACATTTGGTGTTTTGTCACTTGTAACGTCAAGCAGACATAATTATTGTATTTCTTTTTTCGTGATCGTTGCCGCTCCTGACTTACTCATTTAAATCCAAACCATGATCCAGTAGTTTTATCGCCATACCCAAACCAAACGGCGACTGAAGAGTGGAAATATTCCTTTAAATGCCTGAAACCAGCACATTTAATCATATGCACTTCCCTCTCGACCAGCTCATCGCTCCAAATGGAAATGGAGCATTTTTATATCATATCCCCTGAAGGCCGACTGTTCCAAAAAGGTTTTTCCAGCAGAGAAATTCTCACAAAACCTCCGTAATAGTCAGAATATCAGCTTTCATGCACATAGATGAGGTCAAAAACACTAATTATTGACAAACAGAGCACAAGCTGAGCCAATCACAGAGCTTGTCCTCAATCATCTTCTCTTATTCACAACACCAGTTTGAAGAGCCTATTTCCTCTCACTGTGCGCCCGAACACACAGCGTGAGAGTTTAAAAAGACCTCTCACACCAACAGTCTGATCCTCTCCGTGACGTCTTCATGCATCATGCGGGCACGTTGGAATTACAGTCCTGCCAGTCAGAGCTTGTGCACTGTCAGATAATATCACATACGTTGGATTATTATAGATTTAAGGCAGAGTTGTGCTGAGGTGGGATATCGCACGGCTGTCGGTGAACTGAGGTCATCGAACACGACACGAATCTGTTGAAGTAATTCACCGTGTGTTGTGTTTACTGTCTCGTTCAGCCTCTCGCTGTTCGTAGGTATGATTCATTATACGCCTCCATTACTACCAAACACAACATAAACACAACATGACCCCACTTAATGGAGTGTGTGCCAGCTTTGTTCACACGCATCCGATGTTTGGAGCCTCTCATGGTCGGCTGAATCAGGAAGGGTGTGTGTGTGTGTGTGTGTGTGTGTGTGAGATCTTGTCCAATAATGTAAAAACACTCAGTGGTTGTGAGGAATGTAGATTAACAATCCTGAAGCACATAGAGAGGTGGGAGGTGTGTGTGTGTGTGTGTGTGTGTGTGTGTGTGTGTGTGTCATCAGTGTGTGTGTAGCAACAACACAATCACCCTCGCACAATGTGGTGTATAAGATCAGCAAACATAGAAAACCTTTCTGTCTCACTGTGACGCCTTTCTGTCACAGCAGCCTGCTTCATGTAGACACACACACACACACACACACACACACACACACACACACACACACATACATTATCCTCCCAGGCTGAGGTCAGGCTGACACGCTGGCTGTCCTGCAGTGAAGCGTTCCTGCTGGCCTCGACAAGCTTTCTCCGACTGGTTTGAAGAGTGTGTGTGTTCAGAAGTGTGTGTGTGTGTGTGTGTGTGTGTGTGTGTGTGTGTGTGTGTGTGTGTCCTCCACGTCAGCTCTTGGCGCTGACACACTCAGGCAGAGTTGGAGTAACACAAAGCGCGTCTGTGATGACAGAATAATCTGATGTGTGAGCAAGTTCTTCACCGGATGATTTTCGTGATTGCTCTGTGTGAGGCCGCATCTACTGAAATGTGTAAAAGTTTAAATCTTGTCTTAATAACTATAGTTCAGTCACATAAAGTAGAAGCTGAATTTACAAGCACTTCATGCTGAATCACAAGTCGCCGTGTTTTACAAACTTAGCAGTCTAAATTAGCTGATATGCAAAGATATATAAAAATACGACACTTTTCAAAGGGAGTTTGGTACGGTGGGCTTCTCATGGAACAGACCAACCAAATTCCATTCAAAAATCTGTCACTTTAATGGCGCCTTTGATTTATCAGCTGATAAATGTAAAAAAGGGGAAGTTTGAATCTCTGAACAAAGTGATTTTAATCAGGCTGAAGAAACATTTGTAGTTTATTTATTTTGATATTCAGTTCTGCTAGCATTAGTAGCATTAGCTCCTGAGGTTGCAATTTCAACATATTAACTCTGAAAACTAACTAACTTTGATGTATGATAGAAAACCATCAGCACCACAATCAAACTGTAGTGTTTGCTGTGGCACACACTTGAATTCTCTACTGACTTCACAGCTGTTTAAGTCTTGAAACTTGTCGACACTCACTCATTTTTTTCCTTTTTCCTCTGTTTGTCTCCAGCGTCTGATACCGAGCAGGATGCGGCGGTGAAACTTGACCAGGAGCGGGCTGAGATAGTCGCCAAATATGACAAGGTACGCTGACAATCGCACTTCATCCTGAGTAAAAAAAAAGTTTTTGGTGTGGTTGTTCTCGTGGTCATCCGCAGCCAGATTCCAGTCACTCAGTCATGCTGAGACTTTCACAACAGTGTGGTGAATCCTCCCATAAATCACCGCCTCATTGCCCGTGAAACACAATAATAACAGCGTTCTGCGGGCAGAATCTGCCGAAATGAGCGAGCCTGTGATTATCAGCGCGAGAGGCACGTTTCAGACGGAACTCATCCTCAGCCAGAGCTCATTAACCACCACTGAGAATTAACATGTAAACTACACGTTACGTAAACCATGTTAACTGTGTCAGGAGGGCGAAGAGAGACAAACATCTCTCCTGCAGAAGAGGAAACAATCTGTATATTTACATTAACCTCTGTAGAGTTATGCAGTGTGTGTGCGTACAGTACAGATGTGTGTGTGTCCTGAGTGACACCTCTTATTTCACAGGCCGGCGGTATCAGTCGGACCAGCCCACCACGCTCGGTTTGTAAATTAGTCTTTTTAATTTAGTCCAGCAGGCTGCATAATCAAGCCGCCTCATTAAAAGTGAAGAGACCGTGGAGAGAGGAGATGATGGAGGCGTGTGTGTGTGTGTGTGTGGTGTTTGGCGAGGCAGAGAGAGGCACAATCAGAGCTAAATCAATGTCACCGTCACTGTCGGGGATGGGCGGAGTTTAATGGAGTCGGTTATCGCGGCGACCACACGCCGACGCCGCTCGTCGTTTCTCATCCGCCGACGTTCGTTCGCGGATATTAAAATGATTTCTGGTCCGTTTGAGAAAAGATGTTTTGGCTCCAAACGATTTTTCCTCTCAGCATCCGGCTGATGTTTGTGTTCGTCACACCTGGCACAGAGGATTGTGTTTGTAGATTGGCCTTCATTTAAACCAGGAAATCATCAATGACGGGCTCATTTACAATAAAAGCTGAGTTATATGTTGAGCAGACGGTTGTTGCTGGAGTCTTTTAGAAAGTCTAAAATCTTGCTAATATCAATGCTGCATTGTCAGACGTTCTGTTACACATTTAATATCAGACCTGATTCAAATAAAATAATGTGAGGAAGTGAAATCCCTTCCAGAGGTGAGGAGGCGTTCAACCTCTGTGGATCTGTGGCAAGGACAACCTGCTTTGTATTAAAGGGTCAGAGGCTTAAAAATATGGTGGGAAACCAGAGATTTATCGCCATGAATCGGTTAATAAACTCTTAATAAACTCGCGGCTCTGAGAGAAAGCACACATGACTGAGCCGTGCAGTCGATCATAGACGCGCTGCTGAGTCCCACTTTAATTTTCCCCCTGAAATTGATTTGAAGCAGCGAGAGAAATGATCAATGTGTCGGCCATGATGATGCGGAGAGCGAACACACACAGAGATGGTGTTTATTTAACTGGTGCAGGGAGGAAACACCTGAACATCTGGACCTCGGCCCGACCTGCAGAACCACAGACAGACTTTCTTTGTCTGTTGCTCTAAGAAGAGTTATTAAGATATTTAAGTCGCACACAGGAGAGCAGCAGGAGAGCCACCGATCACTTATTGTTACTGTTGATTTTCCAGCATTTGCAGAATAAACTGATGCAGTCATGAATATTTGTTTGACTTTAAAATGAGTTTACAGACCAAAAAAGCGTTAAAACAATATCTATTTATCATCTGCTGACATAAAAAACATTAAAACAAATGGAGCCTCAGCATAACAAACCCATTTTCCCTCTTATTATTTGAAATTCCTCTCATGGTTTGAAGTTTTTCTTTGGAGTATTTGCTCAACGCTCGGCACATAATTTGATTAATGGAATGAATAAACACTGTTAATGCACTTTGTCTGTAATCAGTAATTTGTTCAGCACAATGAGGCATAAATTGCTGTCTAATTAAGGAGCACTTGTAGAGCTCTGTGTGCAAATAAAAAGATAACGACACCAAGCTTACAGGCTGCGAGTGTGAGGTGTGGTAGGTCTCACCCAGCAGGTGTGTTTTAAAGGGCCATTTCAGACAAATAATTAAAACACGTAACATCACTGTGACATATTTGGACAGTTTACCAACAGGGTTAGCAGACAGAGCAGCAGCAGGGTTAATCTCTGATGTTCATTGTAAATAAACATCCATAAATCCAGTTACACATCACAGATAAAAGTGGCTCCTTTTAAGTCCAGAACTTGCTTTGAAATTATCACATTTTTAAGTTTCCTTTAGTATCAAACAAATATAGTGATAGTTGTTTATACATCGATGGGTGCGTTGCAAACAGGACCTGCTTGTAGCTAATTCGGCATACTTTTTGAGAAAATGTAAAGAAGTATAGTCTAAAAATAACTTGGCTGAACATTCAGAAGATCATACTTCCTGTTTAAATTAGCTAAAGCATTGTGGAAACTGTTTTTGGACACCATAAAAATGACTGAAAATGTCCCCAGGTTTCCTTAAACGAGGCAGTCCAACCTTCCTGTTACAAAAAGATAGAATTGGTCTCCACAAAAACAGCTGGTGATAGACAGACATCCTTCAAAAAAGTCAGTTTTGGTTGCCACAAAAACATCTGGAGATGGTCCAACTTCCCGTGAAAAAAGCTAGTTTTAGTCTCCACAAAAACAGCTGGAGATAAACTGACATCCTTCAAAAAAGTCAGTTTTGGTTACCACAAAAACAGCTGGAGATGGTTGGACTTCCCGTGAAAAAAGCTAGTTTTGGTCCCACAAAACAGCAGATGGTCTGACTTCATGTGAAGAAAGTAAATCTGGTTTTGGTCTCCACAAAAACAGCTGGCGATGATCCGACTTCCTTCAAAAACGTCAATTTTGGTCTCCACAAAAGCGTACTTTCTACCAGAGAAATAGGTCCTGAAGTACGTGTTATTAATTTAAGAAAGCTGATATGAAAAGATCGTATGAAAAGCTAAAGCAAGAAATCAAAAAAAGACACTTTAATCCTGCTCAGAGTTCGTATTTGTGTCAGTTTGAGGACTTTAGCGACTCTTTTCCACTCTTGCCCTTTTTGATATTCCCTCCTGCTCTCCTCTCTCTGTAATCCATCTTCACAAACTCTTATTGTGAGTTTTCTGTTTCATTGGTTCATGATGGTGAATTAACTAGAACCATTTTCATTTTTTTTTTGTGGGGGCCTGGAGTCAGACGGTGACGCAGGTGGGCGTCTGGCTGTTCATTTCACACCTGTTAATCGCCACACACACATATAAACACACTGTGTCTCATAAACACACATTCACGCCGACACACTTTCCCAAGGGCGGCGGAGTCGCAGCTCCCCTCGTAATCTCGCAGCCAATCAAAACATGATTCTCTGGCCCGGAGGAACGTGGGTGGCATGTAATCAGAAGTCGGCGTTGAGTTTATTACAGTGAGCGAGCAGCATCAGACAAACTGCACGGCTGCAGACGACGAGGAGCTGCAGCGCTGATGGAACTGTTGATTGTTTCACTGATTAACTTATTACATCGTCTGCACACTTTCGTTATCCAGATCTTTGTTTACGTGTTGTGGCAGCGTTTCATTTAATGTTTCCTCATGGAGAGATTGAAGTCCGTCTCAACAACTCAAACTCAATTTTCCATCTAAAGAAAATGAAATTGGAAAATCTTTCAACATTTTGATTTTTTTCGACCATTTTCTGTTTTTTTATCTCTTTGAACTGTTGGACTGAAAACAGAATATTGAGAATACATTGTTCTTTACGTTAACATAACGTTAGGGCAGCATGTTTAATCATTATAAATTTATCCCCAAACTGGCAGCTGGCAACTTCCAAGACTCCTGACGCTGATGAAACACAGATATCACCTGAAACCAACGGTGTTAAACTATCTGCTGAGAAAACCTTGTTTGAAGCTGAAACCAGCTGACACAAAGAAAAAAATATATATAATCATTTTGGACCTGAAAAAACATTTAAAACTAGAAAATCAAAGTTCCTTAAAATGTCAGAAAAACTTCAGTTTACTTTCATATTTGACACAGAAGCAATAAAATTGACACCAGGGAATGTTTTCTGTTTTAACAATGAAATAATGAACCAGTTATCATAAAACTTGCCTCATAACTTTCAGTTTAATCACCTGATCAGTTAATCAGACTGGATTTTCAAATCTGTGTCTTATTGTAGCCTTTAATTTGTCGTTTATCTTCAGCGTTACCGAGTAAATGTTTAATCAGCCTCCCTAAAACCGTCAAAAAGTAGCCGTGAGGACAGTCAGATGTTGTCGTTCAGTCTGTATTTGATGTACCGTCCACAGATCAAACCCCAAAGTGCACATATGTTTTAATTTTCACCTTCTTTTTTCTCGTCTCGCCTTGATTTCAGGGTAAAGAGGCCGTCGTGGAGCCGTGGGAGGACACCAACTTCCACCTGTACAAAGTCATCGACCGCTTTGGCTTCGTCCAGTAAGTACAGACCCCATCAGCTGTAATCATTCCTAATATCCAAATGAATAACCTGCAGAGGAAAGTTTGAACAGTGGAACCACACTGAAGGGAAGATGGAGGAGAAAATGAGAGGCTGCGAGGGAGGAAGAGTGTCTGTGGGTTTGGACGGCGGGTCGCGAGGCTGCGAGGCTCTTAAACATCACTGTGCCGAGCGTTATATATAGAGGCTGGCACATGCAGGCAGGAAACAGCCCGGTTAGCCACAATCACAGGGCCACAGCGTGAGGACGGAGTGGTACGATCCAGACCAAAGGCAGGGAGGGAGTGCAGGGAGGAACAAAAACATTTGGGTTACGTGATTGTTGAAGACAGGGACAGAAGTAGCCCGAGGTGAAGGTCACGGACTGGCCAGAAGAAGAAGCCCAGGAAGGATGCTGCAGACTGGAAGGACCGGCAGAACCGAGATCTCCGTGTTCTCAAGAGGCTGCAGGAGCAGAACGAGCGGCTCGTTCAGTCAAGTGTGAACGTCGGTGTCAGACTCAGCAGAGGAACACAGAACCAGTCAGCCACCAGAGTTAGAGATGACTGATTATTATCATTATTGATTCATTTAATCGTTCTGTATAAAGAAATCCAGAAAATAGTTTTGTCAGTCAAAAACCCAAAGATATTTGATTTAATACGATATATGAGAATTTTTTTTTCATGTTTGAAACAGTGAAAAAAAACTTTCAGGAGAAAATTTTAAGTTTTTCTTTTAAATATTTTTTTTTAACTTGTTTCCATGAAAACTATTTTTGATGGTCATGTTTGTAAAAGAAAAAAAATATTCTAAAATTGTTTTTGTTTTCAGATTTCTTTTTTTTTTTTACTCAAAAATATATTTTTACTCACTTTTTTTTTTCTCCTGAATTTAGTTTAATTAAGATATTTTTTGTGTTATTTATGAGTAAAATCTAGTGGAAAACAAATGAAAAAACATTTTCACATTTTTTTTATGTCAGAACAAAAATTTTTATTTGGCATCCCAAAAAAAGCTTCCTCTGAATTGAGAAAAAAAAAATCTTCAAATAAAAATAAATAAATAAATAATTATCCTGATTTTTTTCCCCCCGGTTGGTTTGACACATGAACAAAACATATCCTGGGAGAAAAAAAAAAGTTTTTGTGTTAAAAAATAACTTCCCTGTGAAACCAGCTTATTTATTTATTTGTTTCCAGGATATTTTTTTGTTATTTATGAGTAAGATTTGATGGGGAAAAAATTTCACACAAAAAAGAAATTCCACAGAACACTTTTTTTTTTCTTTTGAATAAAAAAAAAAAAAAAAACTTTCTTCAGTTTCAAAATAAAAATTCTTCAAATAAAAAAAATAGAAAGTGGATCCTGAATATTTCCCAGTTGGTTTCACACAAACACATGATATTTCTTCTGAAATTTGTTGTGAAATGTTTCTTGACCGTGAGTTCAGTCACGCCTCCATCTCAACTTTCACTCTGTGGCTTGAGTTAAAACCACGCTGTCGTGTCTTGAAGAGGAACGATGTGAGGAGAAAATATTTGTCTACAGATCGAAATGCACGGTCGACTTCAGCTCATCACGTTAAACTCTGTGCGTTCCGTTTACAGTAAAACGTAAATGGCAGGAAGTGTTGAGCTCAGTTCTGCTGGTAGAATTCACTGAAGATGAAACAGAATATTCTCTGAGTTCGTCTCAAAGAAAACCTCCTGCAGCGACTCTGAAACACAGATAAGCAGAAAACGAGGAACGTCTAATCTGTTATTTCCTGTTTGTGCGACCGCTGACATGTTTGATGTTCCTGTCAGGGAGAGTGAGACGAGCACTGACCTCGATATCATCGCCAACTAAAAATAAACCTGAGGTTAACAGATCGTCCGGCTCTGCTCTGCTTATCTCTTCTTCTTTTGTTCATTCCATCTCTTTCTTCTTCTCTCCTCAGTGAGAATGAACTCCCGTCCTACGACTCAGTGGAGGAGAAGGTCAGTCACTTAATTACTTATATTCAACTTCCGCGTTCTGCAGAATTTGTTTTTATTCCAAATACTAAATGTTAGAGTTCTAAAACAGATCCGATCAGTGCCGGAACAATCTGGAAAAAACAGCCTTTATTTTTTGTTGTGTTGTTCGTGTTGTGTTGAACTATTTTTCAGTCTGCTTCAGGTGTTTTAAAAATATCTTCCTGTCTGTTTTATTTCCTTTACAACCTGTGATGTTCAACGAGTCAACGCACATCAAATGCTGCATTCATGTAACATGGGAAATAGGAGTTTTCACACTTGAAACCTGCTTGAGTGCTCTGGGAAAAGACTCCAGATCCAAAATAAATCCATGTTATCCTCTTTATTTATCTCATCGTTGTATTTATTTTCCTGAAATTGGACACAAATCAAGTATTCAATTAAAACATAGTAAATAAAAGCACAGAAGTGATGTTTGTGCTGTGGAAATTGAGTCCACAATCCCACAGCAGCTCACATCTTGTCTGAATGTGTTAGTAAAAGACAGATGTGCTTTGTTTCTCTGTAAAACACTGACGGCTTTAGCTAGCGCAGCTCCGCGGCTTCAAACAGCCTTTGAGCAAACAGTCCGATCACTCCCAAGTCTTCTCTCTTTTAACTGTCAGGATGCTCTGACAGCGATTCCCATCGGAGGTGAACGCCGCCGCAGACAAACAACGAGCGAGAGGAGAAGTCATTAACGTGTCACTTTTGTTTTCTACACAGCAAAAACACACGGAGGTGGAGAGGACCTCCAAATGGCTGAAGATGCTGAAGAGCTGGGACAAATACAAGAACAGCGAGAAGGTGAGCGTCTGTTTTTCACCTCGTCCTCCATCTTTCCTCGTTCACACTCCTCGCCTTCACATGACGGCTTAACGAGAAGCCTCACAGACAGAAACAAATGAAAAACAGGGTCGACGGGAAAAACCTGCATTCACCGGAGCGGAGCTGAATATAAAATCAGGTCATGTAAAACTATTCAAACATCCACGAGAGCTCGTTAAGTGGAAGCAATTTAGAAACGATGAAAAGCCAAAGAAAAGACTTTGAGCCTTGAGCTGAGCTTTGAACGACTCAGTGGAGACGGACGATCTCAATTCAAAAATGTCCTTCTGGTTTTTTGAGAGGGTGAAAAAAAATATCAAACTTCTTTTAAAGAAATCTTCGTTTTACTCCCAATATATTTTTTATTTATTTGTTTCCAGGAGGTTTCTTTGCTATTTATGAGGAAAATTTGGTGGGAAAAAAAATTCACACGGAAGACATATTCTTTCTTTGGAATAAAAAAATAACTTTCTTCAGATTCAGAATAAAAAATCTTCAAATTAAAAATATTAAAAAATGTTATACGCATTTTTTTCCACCAGTTTCACACATTAGACACGAAAAACACAAAAAATGTCCTCCCAAAAAAATAATAATTTTGGTTTTAAACATGAAAACAAAAATCCTCTCAAACTTTATGTAATTTTTTTTCCTTTAATCACGTAAAAATAGACTTTTCTTCTCAGATTGTCTTACGAAAATTTTTCTTCTCTTTTTTTTTTAGAAGAATTCCTTTAGAAATTAAGTTTTTCGAAACTGTCCTTCTCTAAATTGTTTTGAAAAAAAACAATCTTTCGGTAATTTTGGGGGGAAATATTCTTCAAATTTCTTGCCCAAAAGTAAACTTCATAACGTTCCAAACATTTCCTTCTGAAATTCTGACCTTAATTTTTTATCTTTTTAACTTTGTTTCATATTGGAATAAAAAGTTTGAAAAACACGTTTTCACAGGTGGATTAAATAAAAAAATTATGAAGCTTTTTTTTGCAGATTATCTCTGCAAAACGTGTTTCCCACCAGTTCTCAAGTCATAAACACGGGAGAGAAAACAATTTAGATAAAACAGAAAATGAAATGTCCTCACTTGCCCCTCAGGGCTTCCGTACAAAAGGGCTAAGAACATATACAGGTCTTTATTTCCAACATTAGTCCCACACACAAACATTTATTAGTTGTCAAGAACTGAATCATGACAGTAGTTGTGGTTTTCATAATGTTATATCTGATAATAATCCAACCTGACACACCTGCAGGGTCACATTCCTAAACTCTGAATGTCATGTAACTCACTGAGAAAACAAAACTATTGACAAGTATCTGATGATCACAATAAAAAAAGAGAAAGGAGTTGATGTCTGTAGTCGTGCCCTCTGCTGCAGATGTGGAGGACTTTGTCTCCCTCGTGCACCATCAGAGGGGGGCAGGTATCAGTCCTGGCCGCCTCCATTAGTCCTTTTAGGTCCAGGTTGTGTTGTGGCGTCGCCTGGAGCTCTTCACCACGACCTTCATTTGTATGTGTGTGGTCAGCAGGGACTCGGTGTGAAACAGACTCATGGCTGCACAGTTAGAGTCCCATTAGTTTTCACAGAGAGCGTTACAGCCAAGGACACTGACGAGTGTTTCCATCACATCACTCTCGATCTCCTGTTCTTTCTTCTCTGAAGCTTCAGGGATGTTTCTTTTCCTCGTTATCATTCAGCTCAGCGAGGAAACGGGTCACGCTTCACATGTCTCTTATTTTGTTTCCTCACAGCTGCTGAGAACATTTAGCCTGCAGTAGGAGAAAGAACAAGAGAGCCGAGCAGATGTGAAGCAGCCATGAGCTTTGTTATCTCCTCGCGCCGCACACGAGGAGCTCGGTGTCGTATTCAGCATTACAGTGATGATAAAGAACCACGTGGAACCTTTAAGGAGTTCATGGCGGAAAACTGCAGCCGTGTTTCGAGTGACACAGATTTGATTAGAGCTCAAAAGTGACCGACCACTTTTCAATCAGATTTTTTTGTGGTAAAACTTCCTTCTGAAATTTTTTGGGGAAAAAATTCTGTTGTTTTTTGGCCTTTTAATGGCTTTATTGACAGGAACGAGGATGAGAGAGAGGGACTGTGGCTGGCCCACTCTACCAACTGAGCTACACAGAATCTTTCGTGGGAAAATTCAGATTTTTTGTTAAAAAAACAGGTCCGCTGCAGCGAGGACAGAACCTTTTTTACATCGGACGCCCGCTCTACCAACTGAGTTTAAAAATTCTAAAATTTTGTAGGAAATTCTGAAGAAAAAAGCTGTCAAGACAATAAAACATATCGATACAAAACAGAATTTGTGGCTTCCACATCAGCACACACCAGCGTTTCACAGCTCGTGGTGAGTCGATCTTGGGTTGTTACGACGCGACAGCTATTAACCAACATCCTCAATTCACAATTTCACTTCTGGAATTCAACAGTTAGATGGTGCATCACAACTCGAACGTTAATTTCCTTAATTTTACTTACAACATTTTTGTTTTGTTCTTGGTTCTCTCAGCTTAAGTGTCGCTGCATATAAACAGTGCAAGCTGCCGTTTGTCGTCCGTGTTTGTTTTGGTACAAGAACAGCCAAGAGGTTGGAGTTCTGGCAGGATCTGAGGTGTCGTCTCTCATCCGTACTGCCGCCATTTACTGACCGGTGTGTAGATTCAGTCGTAACATTCACGCTCCCGGCCACAATCTTGAAAAAACAATCAGTCTCTGGAGATTCAGAGTGTTTCCTACAACTTCTTTATATTTGAGGACAAACTCCTGGTGAAAATCAGCTAAAACTTTATCTGTATGTTTGCACACGATTAAAACAAAGAGAGTAGAACTGCACAGATTCACAGAAATGTAAATGTTGACACACGTGTTCAAGTAGACACACACACACACACACACACACACACACACACTCAAAGGATGATTAGTCTAACAGATGCTCTCATTGACTCGCTCATCAGAGCCTAATTACAAGGCTGTTGCACTAGAAACTAGTGAGTCCCGAGTGTAGTGGGAGAGGTTGATGAAGTGTAGGCTTTGGATACTTCACACTCACTCACACGCACACACAAGACCACATGTCATTAATCAACCTTCTGCCTTTTAATAGAGAAAACCAGCAACCACACAAATCCATCACGAGCTTCACACGCTCCGACGTGCAGACGAGAGTCGACTTATGACTCCTCATCAGCTCTAAATCAGTCCGACTCCCTCCACTTGTAAAATATATAAAATATGGTAATAAAAGTTGTACAGATTTTACAGAAACACTTGCAGTTGTAACGACCTGAGGCCGTTTTCATTTTCTGATCAGTGGGAGTCGTCCTGCATGATGGTAAAAGTTCAGATTTCCTTATAAAATGAAGTCCTAAAACAGCTGAGGGCAACTTTTACTGAAACTCCTCATGTTTAATAAATGAATTTAATCATGATGTCATCAATGAACAGGAGCCGGAGGGACAAAATAAATTAGACGGATTGACAGTTTTCATTAACAGAGTTAAAAAACAGTCTGATGTTTACAAGCAAGAGTGAATTTTGCACTTTGAGTCTGAAAATAAGCCTGAAACGAGGCACAGATGCACAGAATCCTTCCTGATGATGTTATTTTCAAGCCTACAGCCGCATTTTTATCTCTCTGTATTTTAATATTAGATTTGTCTCTCTAATTTGGACGTTATTGTACAGCATCCTTTACGCCGATGTACAAATTTATGTACTTCACAAGATCAGAACACATAATCTGAGCAAATGATGTCTTAATACTGATAAAACCGATTTAGGAAACAGATTTGAGTGGAACAAAGGACAAAGCCTCAGATTTGTAATCGTATAGAGACGTTCTTTTGGCCAAATGTAAATTAAAATGTCTTCACTCTCGTCTGGATTTGCCACACTTGAAATGACGAGTAAATGTGGGATTTCTCTTTCCCCAAACTGTAAGAAAAACGAACTTATCTGCCGCCTTGAGAATTATTTTAAACCAACAGCCTGAGCACTCCTAACGTCGGCGCTGACACGTCTGCAGCAGGAGCTACCTTTTAGCTGCAGGATGTTTTGTGAATTCGCTCCCCTCACAGAACGACCGTCCTTTTCATTTGTGTCCCGTCAGTCACCTGACAGGTACACACACATTTACAGTCCCAACACCTCCATATCTGCTGTATAACGGTTCCGCCTGGTTGGGTTTTAATAGCTACAGCCGGAGACTTCACTGCTCCGATTAGCTTTGCTGTTCCAGCAGTTTGGGTTTTAAGACTTAATCTTCCTCTCCCGGAGTCCGACTGATTTTCCATCTCTTTGTGGACGCTGAATTACTTTGGACTGTTCTGCATGCAAAGCAGTCTGTCTAAGTCTCTCTCTCTGCCCACAATCTCTCCTGGAGCTCGTCCAGCCAGATGGTCGCGGTTCACCTTCCAAAGCCCTTTGCTTTCGCTCGGGGAGAGTGCGGAGTACATTCATGCATACACTGTTTGTATCTTTGACAGGATGAGTGCAGCTCAGCTGATGGGTTTCTCCATTCTGAATCTTTTTTGGCAACTCTGAGCGGCTCTGATTGCATCTCTGTGGCCGGCAGCAACAACCTCTGAACAGATTAAACTGTGGATTTTTCACTTTGCGCGTTTCATCTCATTACTGGCATCATATTAATGTGTTTATTCAATTGTCTTTATATACAGTGCAGCCTGTAAGCACTGTGAAATGTGTTTTTAAAAATGATCTGTGTTAGTTGATAATCACATTAACATCAGTATTAACAAGTAACTGTGGTCAGTTTTTCATTTTACTCCAGGTAATGTTCCTTCCATTCGGTTTCCTGTCGCTTTACTTACAGAATAGCGTGAAGAAAGTCTGTGAATGCGACTAAACACAACACGAATAAAACTTAATGAACATTTGTTACGTCATATTAGGAGTCAGATCAGATTTTAATCAGCAATGGTGGTTGTTTAATGGTGTGTTGGATCACGTGATCATTTTTTGTTTATTTGCCATTTTTTGTTTAACAGCCAAATTACTTTACTGCAAATTAGCTGTAAACTAGAAGCAACAACTCCGAGGGTGTGTGTTTTAATTCAGGTCAACTCTGACTGAACTCAGCACTCAGCAGAGACTCTGATTTTAATTCCCGTAAGGTTTGTCGACTTCTTTCTTTGCTCTTTGAGGAATCATTTGATGTTTCCCACAGCAGATTTTACCGGCAGTCGACCAGAAAGCAGGACTTCCACAGGTGAAGCTTTGAGAAACATTTCTCTTTTGGTAAAGTCTTTAATATAATGTTTCTGTGGTCGGGAAAGAACCATTCCGTCTCACACTATCTGACGTTCAATGAAAAGCCTGTCGGAGTAAAACCGTCCTCTCTGCTCGGCTCTAAAAGTGGAGAGTGTATCTGAGGTGAACACACTGGCTCGTCTTTGAAGGCCTTTTCTAACAAAGACCTCCTGCTGTTTGTTTCCTTCCAGCTGGTCAGGAGGATCTATAAGGGAATTCCCCTGCAGCTCCGAGGGGAGGTGTGGTGCCTGCTGCTCGACGTTCCCAAAATCAAGGAGGAGAAGAAAGACTTCTACGAGGTGCCGAGCTCTCCCACTTCTTTACTTCATTACAGCACAGGCCTCATAAAGATTCCAGCCAGCACACACCTTGGTTTTATTTGATTTCAGTAAGCCCCAGAATTATTGTGGGCACGATGTGGGTTTGGAGGCTTAATTGTGTTTTGTGTGTTTCTGCACGCTGCAAAGTTTCTTTTCTGTTCTGCCGAGAGAGAAACTTTGGATCTCATTAGAAAGTTTAGCTGCCAGGATCAATATATCGCTGCCTTCAGTGGCTGTGGGGAAGTATTCTAATTATGAGTTGAGGGCACATACAGTGAACAAGCAAACCAAGTGGAAAAGATTTACTGTAGACGGGAAATGTTCTGTCTGGTGAGCAGGAAGCTGTGCCCATAATAATGCATTTTATCTTTTGTGACTGTTGAAAACTGCTACGGTACGTGTTTTTTCTCCCACCTCATACCCTAAATTATCATCATGTGAGAGTAACAGAAGACACTTAGTGGAGGAAAATGTGTCTAGCTACACTTTTGATAAAATACAAATTAACAAATGTGTGTTTTTCCATCTGAACAGTTATTTTAGATGTTAAATTTCACTTAAAATACTAAACTGAAAAACTTCCTGCAAATTCAGGAACAGAGCAAGCTGTAAATTTTCTGTAATCTTAAATTTCAGCACTTCATGGCTAGTTTAAGTAGTAATTTACCAACTAGAGATGCAATAATTAGGCTGAACGAAGGTCCAAACTGAGGTGCAGTACTGCTCGTAGTTTTGATCGCATGAAACAATCTGTGTAGTTTATTTGTTCCAGACTTGGTCGATGTTTCCCAGACTAATATCTGCCAGTAAAACTCTTTTGCATGGCTGTGTTTGTGATATTTCTGTTTTGCAGACACGTTTTAGTTGCTGTAACTCTCCTCAGTCACTGATCTGTTGTTATTGTTTTCTTGTTGATGACAGAAGTTAAAGGCCCGAGCCAGAGGAGTCTCCCCGGACATCCGTCAGATCGACTTGGACGTGAACCGCACCTACAGGGACCACATCATGTTCATGAACCGCTACGATGTCAAGTACGTATCTCCAATTAAATTCATGCAGTTAATTACCTAACAATGATACAGCTCTTTCTTTAATTATAGAAAAATATACGCTCCACTTCCTGTGGATCAGATCTCCACATGACTGAAGGGGAAACACAAAGAGCAATAAAACACCACAGCAGCTGCATTTGTCAGAGTTTAACGAGACGTTTTCATGGTTGGATTAAACACAAAGAATAAATAATCATAAGCTCACTAACTGATTCCTACAATCTGAAGCCTCAAAGAGTTCCCAGTGTTGAAGTGAGAGGACTCATGTTCCCTTTTTCTGCGTCTGGACTTCTGCTCTGTTACGTACATTTGACAGAAGCCGCTAAACGTAAAGCCGAGAGTCGCTGCGCTCGTATACGATACAGGAACTAAACTTTATCTCACACCACTGATCTGATATTAAGGAATATATTCAACCTTTCATTTTCGTACACTGTACATCATGTTCCTTTATTTTACCCCGGAGATTAAAGATAATTTAACTGCAACCAAACCTATCTATGAATGATGCTCTCGGCTCCAAGCTCTGTGTTATTCGCAGCATTTTGTGGTAATTGTGGTTTTGTGTTTGTGTTCTCAGGCAGCAGGCTCTCTTCCACGTCCTCACAGCCTACTCCATGTACAACACGGTGAGTCACTCACACTCAGTCTGCAGGAAAGTGTGAAGGTTACTTTGCTTTTTACTCTTTGTGGGCTGCAGCATCTGTCTGTGAGCCTTTTTATGCAGATCTCGAGTGCGTCCGATTGTTGAAGTACAGGATTTCTATTCTGTTACTCTGGGTTTCATGTTTCCCAGTAAACACAAAGCACAGACGTAATAATACATCACATGAAGTCCTATGATACAGATCTGTGTAACTGACGTAGTTACTTAAATGCTACGCTTGTGAATTGACATCGTTCAAGGAGAAAATCGGGCTCGTGGACACACAGTGAACTCATCATCGTCACTCCGACTGTGTGTGTTTGCAGGAGGTGGGCTACTGCCAGGGCATGAGTCAGATCACAGCTCTGCTGCTCATCTACATGAATGAAGAGGACGCCTTCTGGGCGCTGGTCAAGCTACTGTCTGGGCAGAAGCACGCCATGCATGGTAACACATCTACTCGCTACTCTACTCGAAACGGGACGTTTGGTTGCGTCCGTAGCTCTTCTAGTAGAATATACTTCCGTCTTTTTCAGCAGATGCCAGGTTGAAATGTAGGAAAGTACATGTTTAAGTTTCTTTGGACATAATCTGAAACTCTAGAACAGCTTGTGGGTTCACTGTGAGCCAATTTTGTCTTCTAAGTAGGTAGAAAAGGAAAAAGAGGGAGAGAGATGACGATAGTTTTACTGATGGTTATATACACTATTTAGGAAATACAACTATACGACTGTGTCAGTAGAAATTAAAATGTGACTACAGCAAAAAACTCTTCCAATCTGTTTTTACTAGGCTCGTAAAGCACGACATATATTGGTGTAAAAACGATCCTGATAATGCGGCTGCTGAAAAGCTTCCAGTGGACAAAACGAGCGCGACTCTTTCAGACTGCAACCAAAACACAACACAGCTGCATCCTGTGAATGTTGGTCACATGAAGCATATCAACAAAAAGGCTTCAATGAGGAGGACAAATGAGCGAGCGGACATTCTGCAGCAATGAGCTCATAAATCTGCAGCAGCTGACCCTAAAACCTCCATTAGAACATGATCAGGATACCCAGGGACAAGTCTTATAGATTATAGTCACACCGACATGTGTTTGTGGCCCTGGAAGCCAGAAATACAGACGAACCAATACAACTGGAGAATGTTAACATTAATGACCAAGAGACGTCTGGGTCAA
This sequence comes from Diplodus puntazzo, assembly GCA_963678695.2. Lineage (NCBI taxonomy): Eukaryota > Metazoa > Chordata > Actinopteri > Spariformes > Sparidae > Diplodus > Diplodus puntazzo. Next base: position 21,783,572 of record OZ023177.1, read on the forward strand.
CCCAGTCGACCTGACTGTCGCTCTGTTCTCACCTTTTAGGGTTTTTCGTCCCCGGCTTCCCAAAGCTGATGCGTTTCCAGGAGCACCACGATCGAATCCTGAAGAAGATGATGCCCAAACTGAAGCAGCACCTGGTGAGACACAGAACACGACTGTCGCAATTAATAATGCAGAAGAGAATGCTGGAGTTTGCATTTATTTATTTAAAGGTTAATTATTTGTGAAATTGTGCTGAAGTGATCAGTTAAGAATCCTGTGACATTGATCTTAACGGCTGAAATCAGGTGTGATCAAATGAACCACTCATTCTTTGAGCTTTGCAGAGTTCTAGCTGTGAATTTGTTGAGGTATTCTGTATTTTTCATCAGTTTACTGTTATTTTACCTGAATAAAATTGTGCTTTTCTTTTGAAGTAAGACACAAAACTTTTGATTGGTGGTGAATGTTTCTGGAAAATACAGAGGATAAACGAGCTTTATGTTTCACTCATTTAGTAGGGGAACATTTTATGAATTCTTTCAGCTGTAACTTCCTGCTCAGAGCACTGAATAGATTTTCTGTTGGGTTTGTTTGTGCTGCTGCAGGACAGCCAAGAGGTGTTTACCAGCCTCTACACCATGAAGTGGTTCTTCCAGTGCTTCCTGGACAGAGTGAGTATATGAGCCGCCTCATAAAACTGCTGCTGTAGGATTGTTTTCTTAAAGGTGATGGGAAGATTTTCTTTGTGTAAGCCTTCATTTAATGTTTAGTGTCCGCTGATTCCTCCACATGTTGTTCCCGAGTCAGTTGTTTGGAAAATAAAACAGATTTCCAGCTGCAATCATGAAGAAAGAACTTCAAACTGGCATGAAATAAAAGATGTCTTTAATTGAAGACAAGTGTGACAGATGCAGAATATCATTTTTTTTAGATTTATGTCTTCTGTGACCATCACATGTTGGTTTTTCTCTTTTCATTGGATTTGTTGACGATAAGAAAATATAGCCAGTCTTATCCTTCATGGCCACCGTGAGCCGAAGACATATATCTGTCTACGAGAAGCTGCAGGGGAAACAATGAGGTGATCCTCTGACCTTTTGTTCTATTTGTGTCCAGACTCCCTTCACCCTCACCCTCAGGATCTGGGACATCTACATCTTGGAGGGTGAACGACTGCTGCCCGCCATGTCCTACACCATCCTCAAACTGCACAAGAGTAAGACTGTTTACTCCACACAGAACTAACAGCTGGTGTCCGGCTCTCAAACACTGGAAAAAAGGCTTATTGATGCGTGTTTGTCTTCCACAGAGCATCTGATGAAGTTGTCCATGGAGGACCTGGTGGAGTTTCTGCAGGCGTCACTGTCCAAAAATTTCTACTTCGAGGACGACTTTGTGATCGAGCAGCTACAGGCGTCCATGACGGAGCTCAGGAGGGCGAAGCTGGAACTGCCCGCACCAGGTACTGCTACAGCGTGACACACACGGACACTTTACAACTACTATCATACAGAAAAGGGACATTTCTGACTGAGTCTTGGTTCTGTGGTGACACAACTGCAACAGAACCACAGAGAAACATCTATGAACCAAGATTCTGCTGTTCTTATTTACAATTATTTGCAAATCTGATCCAAAGTTTCAGAACTGATAGTTATTAGTGTTCAACTAAACAACTAATAGATTCATCGACAAGACAATAATTGTTATTTGCCTCTCTCGGTTAAAAAAGTTAAAAGCAGGATTCATGAAACTGTGATGGGCATTTTTCACCACTTTCTGAAGTTTCATCCACTCAATGTAAATTTGAAATTTTGGAGAAAACATTGTTTTGATTCGTTTTGTCCAAGTTTGAAAGTATTTCTGAAATAGCTCCACAATTTAACTGATCAACAGCTGTGATCCACACTGACACGCTGCCTCACAAAGACATTAAATCAGAAACTGTGTCAGCAGTGGAAAAAAGGCCCTGCAGGTGTTGTGGCTTTCACCTGGTGAACTGTGGCTTCCTGCTGTCCTTTAGCTTGTAGCTGTATTAGCAGTCGTAGTAATCTGTGTTTCTAATCTGTCTCCTCATTAATCTGCCTTCTCTCCCTCTTCTTTCAAACGATGTTAGCCAACAACAACAAAAGTGTGGCCGTGAGTGGGGGCCACATTCCCTCCTACAACAGTAATCGGTGGGCTATCCTGACTGGTCCTTCATGTCTCTGTCCATCTGTCCCTTCAGTCAATCCGTCCGTCCTGTCTGTCTCCTGTCTGTCCAACAGCACTCCGGTTTCTCCTCCACAAACTAGTCTTCCAGCTGCTTTTTTTTATCCCCCACAATAATATTTGTAACTCAGTTCAGATGCTTCAGAGCTCAGTGGCGTCCTGCTCTCCTCTTGTCTTTGTTTCATCAGTTTTTTTTTGTTTTTTTTTACCTTTTACTCATGTTTTGATTCCAGAGTGGCTGCAACCTTTCAGGTGACATAATGTGCCCTCTGGTGGGCGACTCAAGGCACTGCATCATACTGTTTTACACTGGGAACTTATTTAGTTTTCCTGATAGAAGTCTTTTTGAAAGCAAATTATCACAGTTTTTAATTAGCAGCTGACTATTTTATCTGCAGCTTGTTATGATTAACTTAATTTTTGTTACGGCACGACTTGTGACTCATTGTAGACTTTAAAGTACAGATATTTTTTTTATAAAGACACAAAAAAATATCTTCATTTCTAATTTACCGACTGGATCTACTTTTCCTCTGCAGTCCTTTTCAGGTTCTTGTCTGTCGTCTTCCTGTCTTTAGTCAGTAGTCTCTCCTCTGCGACTGCAGAAGCCACATTTTTTTGTCAGACTTTTGCCTTTAACACTGTCGCTGCGGAGGGAACCAGAACTTTCCTTTCTTCAGGAGCCCACACAACTGTAACACTAGCTGTCTGTTCGTTTTCCTGCCCGCTGACAAGATAATGAGCCACTTTTCCAACACTGGGGGCTTTTGTTGAACTTCTGTTTTAACAACCGTCTGCTGCCACACTTGCTGGTGTGCATGGAGGGATATTTTTTAATCAGTATTTTTGTGTCTCACTGGGCTGAACTGTGAGAAAAGTCGGTGGTTTTATAGTTCTGAACATTACCAGATTTAGTCGGGAGATGAGAGATAGTCTCCTTCTTTCTTCACCGCCACCGCAGTATAATTTACTCTGTGCAAACAGCAGCTGGATGAATCTCTTTCTCTCTTTTGTCTTTATTTGGTGAGTCAGTGTCTAGTTCCATTTTTTTTACAGTCCTAACCCCTGCAAAAGCTGAGTTAAGACCAATTCGGGATATTGACTTTGAAGGCTTCCAATAGCTGACGAGATTTAGTATCAATAAATGTCATATTTTTTTCTGTTCAGGACAAAAAGTTGCTGCACTGTGTTGAAACAAACGGATGACTGTTTGGAAGGAACCTTTTCTTATCTCCCATACTAACCATGGCTTGTTTAAACATCCCCATGAAGAATTTCTTACATTTTTATGTTATTTTATGACCCCTAAAATCCCAAAACATCCACAACAGTGTTTATACTACCATGTTGTTAATACGGCTCCTTGGGGCAACGTCAGGCAGGTTACTTTGTTTTATAGACTGCACCCCTGACGGTGTTAAACACTCCTTCACCACACGGAAATCACTTCCTCTTTCCAGCTGTGCGGAGTAAAAACAATACTTGAGAGTTTGTGAGGAAGATGGAGGACAAAAAAAAAGTAGGTCAGGCTCAAACTATAAACATACAGAAGATCTTTTATCAGTAATAAATATTTAATCAAATTTAATGTCATGCTGCACCAGTTTCAAGCATCAATTTTCATGCGAAATTGCTATAATTCTGCTTTTTAGCCATTAAAATATGAAAAAAAAAACATCTTAGTGGATGTGTTGAAACTGACATTGTCTTACAATTGATCTAGCTGGATAAACAATGAAATCGTTTCCACACATCACCTGTGTTTTCAAGCTACAATTGTCTAATGCACAGTACAAGAAAGACATCTGTATTTCTATTTTTGAAGAAAGATGATTCCAGTCTGTACATCCAACAGCGGAATTCTGTCAGTGACACATTTTTGATAATTATATCATGTTGTATATATTCAGGTTTTTGCTACATGTTTTAAATATTAATCACAACTAAAATTGTCTCTTTTAGCCAAATAAATTGCTGCCTACGTACATTTATTAATGGCTTTAGAGGAAGAGTAAACAGTCATCCTGCCTGTGCTATATCTGAAAACACTTAAAGGAACTGTGACTCTGTTTACTTACCTGCACAGTACAGGAAAGTCTCCGGTAAATTAGAAGCCCCGAAACAAGACACATAACTATTACTTTGGTGCCAGAAAAGAGCACTTTGCAACACTGCTCCCCCAATTTAAAAAAAAAAAGAACTACAGTTTTGTACAGGAGAAAAAAGGCTGTGGATTAACTCGTCATGGACGGTTAAGTTTGTGGATTCAGTGCCATTAAGTTCACTTCCTGGATCAGTACCACACCACATCCTCTTCCTCCAGCTGCTGTCTCCTGACTGTGGTGATAACACTTTCCCTTGCAGTCCCCAACAACACCCAGTGTCACCATCCCTGTGTCTGCACACTGTGTATGTTCCTGTGAACCGTACTTTGAACATGTTCTGGTAATAGAACTTTTGTACATGCTGAGTAGTCTAAGAAGAAGAAATACTTCTGTAGCTTTACTGCCTGTCTGTACAAGTCTCAGTGCATTTAACAAGGTTCATTAATCAAGATTTTTTTCTGTATGACCTTTCAAGTCTGGGGCTACTGCTGCAGCTAAGTACAGTTTAATGAAATTGAGTTAAAGACATAATATCAGAGACAACTCAGTAGAGTGTCACTTCCTAATTGAACCCCTGGAGCGAGCTGAGAATTAATATCAAACATTATTTCTGATGTTTTTATTTCTGTCCTTTGCTCTTTGCCTGTGGAGATGTGATTATGTGTCGTCATCAATGTAATTCTCCTTTATTTTGACCTCTCTATGGCAGTGGTGTTGCATGAATCCATGTCCCTGTTGTGACTCCTCATCCGATGTGAATCAGCGCCACACAGTGTGTTAAACCATCACCGTTCACTTTTGCTTGCCGATGGTGTTCTAATGTTTTCTCTGCTGTTTTCATCTCGCAGGTAAAGAGGATGAGTTTCCCAAGAAGCCTCTCGGGCAGCTTCCTCCCGAGCTGGCAGCAGCAGCAGCGAATCACGTGGCCAACGGTCAGAGCCATGCCGAGCCAGCCGAGCCTCCCAGGAACCCGAGTCCTGTACCAGACCGTCAGCGGGACAGTCGGCCCCCGAGCCGGTCACGCCGGGACTCGCTGGAGAAACATATCCGCCATCACAAGGCTGACAGGAGGGACGTTCGCTCCAGAGGATCAGGGGAGATCCCCAACGAGCAGCGAAAGCAGTCAGCCTCAACTACGCCTGAGAGGGGGACAACACCAACCTCAGCCCCCACCCCTACACCACCACACCCCATGGCGGATAGAAGGAAGCATCAGAGCCACGCCACCGCCAACCACAACTCCAACGCAGCCTCCAGCTCTCACAAGGAGATCACTCCCCGCTGGTTCAAACCCTCCGAGACTAAGCTGGAAGCAGTCAAAGCCGCGGCAGCCCGGGAAGTCAGGCTGAGCCGAGGGGCGTCGCCAGCTCCTTCCAGTCCAGAAGACAGTGCTCTGAACCACCAACGGCCTCGCTCCAAGGGCTTCCTCCCCGGCGCCGACCGAGGCTCCAACGCCTCCCAGTACGACAATGTTCCGGGGCTGCCAGAGCAGGAATTCGAGATCCTGGAGCTTGAGAGACCTCCGTCCAGAATGAGGACCCCTCGCAGTGATACACCTTTCAGTATATCATCCCTCCATCAGGGCAGCCCCAGCCACGGACCGAGTCTGGCTGGGAGTGTCGTGTCCGTCGCATCGGGGCCAAGGATGACCAAACATCCTCTTCCTCATCCATTTTCCCACAACAGTCCAGTAGGAGTCCAGGCTGGCTACCCTGGCAGCCAGGGCCAGTACCACACCCCTCCTCAGCAGCAGTCCCCCGGCAGAGCTACAACAGAGGTCCCCATCTTCCATCCCGCCTACAGTGTGAGCCTGGACCACCGAGGAGAGGACAGACTATACGCTCCGCCCACCAGATCTATCCCACCATCCAGTGTGGCGTACGGGGAACGAGCGTACGCCACCACCCAGCGGCAGCCCAACAGCGTTTCCCCAGAGAAGGCTCTCATGAACAACTCCTACACCACCTACCGCAGGCAGCCGCCACCTAGCTCCACCCACAACCCCCGTAACGCCAGGCCTCCCCCAGAGCACTCCCTGCAGCTGGAATCCCAGGGGAGCTCCACCCCAATCTACCTGCAACAGCTCACCTCCACCGCACAGGTCTATGCTCCGGTGGACTACAGGTTCGAGGGCCATCGGAGAGCCGAGGCGAACCCGCACTACCTTCCAGAAAGCGGGCCTCGGCGACCTGCGGACGTGATCCCATGGGCGGACGATGACCTGCCCCCTCAATCCCCTGGTGGGATGCCCCGCTCGCCCAGCTTCCAGCGAGCACAAATGTCTCCGGTTCAGGAGTTCACTTTTCCAGACAACCCAGACAGCCTGCATCACTACAGGACGCAGTTCCAGGAGCAGCAGCCTGTCATGAGGCAACAGCTCCCCCAGCTGTTTGGAGGACCACACTACAGGCACGCACAGGAGGCGTTTGCCATGCAGGAGTCCATGCTGCTGTGATCGGAACAATAAAGAAATGGCGAGACACTGTAATAAACTGAGGTGTAGTCACCAACACTGTGGTAAAGACGAGCAGTAGTCCTAGCTTTGTTAGGTACCGGGTTTTGTTTCTGCTCTGTTGTTCTTTATGTGTGAAGTACTGACCTTCTGACTGTCGCGCTGCATCGTAACGTTGCAGGACGACCAGCCTCTGACGTTTTTACTGATCACTTTAAAAAGAGAAAAAAAAAAAAACTGACTGAAGATTTTATTTTATTTTTGGATGTAAATCATTAACGAGAGGTGACAGTATATATCTTTTAGAGTCTGATATGTACAGTGGATGTTTTTGTTAATATGCTGAGTTGTTATCATTAGCAGGGGAGCGTTCTCCTGAGAGAGTGAAACTCCGACTTATTTTCCATCTTTATTTTTTTATATGTTACTTGCAGATATTTACATTAGAGATCGATTTACTCTATATGCTTGTGAATGTTATTTTTCAAACAGACGAAATAATATTATGTCCAATGATAGAATTAGAGATCAGTGATGAACGGATCACTGTGAGTTTTGATTTCAATTTTGAAGCGCCTCCACTGTAGAAAGAGCAGAGTTTGTTGTTTGTTTTCTAGTTTTTACTTCTCAGTTACAGGGATTATTTTCATTCCAGATTAACTAATGTGCAATTCATTTCTTTCACAGGTGAAGTACAATTGATCTCTTTCACACGTGAAGTACAGTGCATTGGGTATTTACATGTATTTGAAGCCAGTGTAGTTATTAAAATCCAACCCTGATTAGAGACACAAGACATAGAGCTAATTTGTGAGGGCTAATAACATATATATTTTTATGTTTGATGGCTTGTAACCATTGGTAACATGTTTTTTTTTAATTGCTGTACTGTTGTTACCACATCGTGAGCACATGCAGCCAGAGATGGATGTGAACTAGTTTCAGAACAAGTTTGCTTTACATCATTATGTCTTATTATTCTCAACACTGTCATATCAACTACTGTTCAGCTGCTGGCACTTCCACTGGCATACAGAGTCATCTGGCACACACACACACACGCACACACACACACATTTTGCACACACTACATGTCACAGTTGTGTGAGTCACACATTTCAACATTTAAAATCAGTCACATTCCTTATTATCGTTTTGATTATTCCTCATACTCTGGTTTTGACACAGTTACTCTCCAACAGTATTGCCGTACTGTTCATTACATTCCGTAAGTTATCTTTGTTTTTGTTTTTTGTTAAAACGGACTAATTGCAGACCATTCTGATACTTTGCTTAATAAAATGAGGTGGGGTGAAAATGAATCTGTGGCTCTTTCTTTGATTTATCATATGCATGAACATGAAAGTTGTTTCCACGTGGATTTTTTCTGCTGCGGTTGCTCTTGCTTGCTTTTATCCCCACGAATAATGAAACTCTGCCCCCCAGTGGGGCAGTGAAGCGCTGCATAAAGTTACAGGACATGAGATGGGAGGAGAGGTTTTATTTTTAAAAGGAGCCATTAAGTGCTTTTGCAGAATCCCTAAAATATTTATTAGATATACTTTTTAATTAAGTTGCAGTATTTCACGATGAAAGGTAGAAACACATGAATCTGACTAAATTTATATCATCTTAAACATGATGTAGTAATTTTGTTTTGTTTATAGCTGCAACGATTAACCAATTAGCCAATCAAAATAAAATTACTTGCCAACTATGTTTTAATAATTTTATCTTTTAAGTTATTTTTCAAGCAAAAGTCCCAAACATTTGCTCATGACATGTGATAATTGACTGGTCCTTTTTGTTTATATCATCATTCATTAAATATTTTTGATAATGTTTTTGTTTTGAGAATGTAAATCAGCCAAAACGCGTTGGAAAACACTGTCCTTTTTTACTTGTATTCTAGAAAGTTAAACAAAGTAATGAAAGTCACAGTGAATATCGTCCAGGAGAAGGCAAGAGAAGCTTGCCAGACAACAAAGGCTGATTAATTTTATTAAAGAGTTCTGTCTCATTCAACCAGTACAGATTAATGAACCTCACAGTAAAATACTCTGTTTGAAATCAGTTTCCATTAGTTGTACGTTGGTAAAATTATTATTATTTTAAAATTAATGGGCAACCATAAGATCTAAACTGAAGAAATTCCCACTACACTTATTTTTTAAATATATACCCTCAATCCTCTGAGGATATCAATATAATGATACATTTTTTCAGCTTTCATGTTTTTCATTTATTTTGGGTTACTACTAGAATATGTTTACACGCTTTACTGCTCATAAAAACACGAGTTAGAGTTGATCTACTGATGATATCTACCGGTTAAAGTCTCCCCTAAAATACAGTCTCCTCTCATTGGTCAGCTCACACACACACCGCAACAGCAAATAAACTGTATTAACTCATTTGGTATATTCCAAATTTTGCACTGGGCTTAAATTATGCAAATGTCTGAACTGGCGACATAGTGTGATGTCACAAACTCACGGAATTAAAGGCGGGGCTACTGACGAGGCGTTTCAGGATCCGTGTTTTCTGTGGGAGAGAGGAGCTTCTGTTGGTGTGGACCGTGATCACGTTCAAGTTCTTTAACTATAAAACACTGAAAGTGAGGAAAACACAAAAAAATCATAATAGGTCACCTATAACAAATTTGAAATGATTAGCTGGTGCAAATAGGGGAAAAAATAATCTGCAATAAATAAACTGTTAACATCTTTTGTACGTACTTTTTTTTTTAATTACACAAACTTGTATCTTTGACTTTACATTAAAGGTGCTTTTTGTAAGAAAAGTGGATTTTTGAGTCTCATTCCCAACTCGTCATACAGTGATTCTCCGAGTTTCCCAACTTGTTAAAACTGACTCTTTGAGATGGCAGCCAACCTGTCCTACAGTCCCAAAGCATCAGTTTTTGACAAATTGGGAATGAATTAACTGGTACCTTTAAAGAACCAGATGTTTCCATGTTTTCTGGTATCTTTGGTGCTGATGATTTATCCAGGAAATGTTCACGTTCCTTAAACCTTCACTCACCAACAAAGTGTGCGACAAACAATATAGACTTTTACTTCCAAAGTCGTACTGATTCGAACAATATTAACATTATCAAACAGCATTTATACAAATCATACAAATACAGTGAGCAGCACTTATTCTCCATTAGCTTTATGACTCCGTTATGTTATTAAACATCTTGAGTCCTCTGGGTGGCAACTTCCTTATTTCCACGATGAAGCTTTCAAGGCACAAAACGATTTAGCAAAATGGAAGAAATCCTCAAGGAAGACGGAATCAACAATTCAAACTTCAATCATTGTCGACGTGAAAATTACATATCAACCATTTACCAGTAGAGCAGCTCATACATTATCTTGGGACTGGTGCTAATTATTCCACACCAGTGACTGAAAACCACGTGAGTCTCCAACAGTCAATCAGTCATGAGCTTTTTCTGCTTTATTGCTCCACACTGGCTTGCGTTTCTCTATGAAGGCCCGGATTCCCTCCTGTCCGTCTCTCAGAGCCAAGTTGTCAACCATTACCTTGGAGGCGGTGGCATAGGCTGCATCGCGACCTTGAGCCATTTGTCTTTGGAGGACACAAAGGAGAGAAAAATACAACATGTGAAGGGAAATGTATGTGTGTATCACAATGTTTTCACACAAGGAACCCTAATTATCATGAAAGTTGTTTAGTTTTATCCATCAGTGCCCCATATTGAAATTATTTAGTTGATCAGTGGTAACACCTACAATATTTACCTAAAAACATTCTTCAGTAATTCCAGCTAACAAAGGATGCATTTATGTCACACTTGGATATGATTTGAGTCCTTTTTTTGAACCCTCAATTATCCCTGGACTTCAAGAAAACAACAACAACAACAACAAGGTGAAATTGTTGTCGTTACCTCTGAAAAGTGGCCTTGCCGAGGGCCACGACAGGTCGGCTGGCCTGACACACCCGCTGGGCGATGGCTAACGTCTCCTCCTCCAGTCGCTCTTCTGGCACCACCTTACTGACCAGACCGTGCAGCAAAGCATCATGGGAGGAGATGGGAGTTCCTGTGAACAGCATCTCCATGGCAACCTGGTAAAAAGTATGAGGCAGAATATCAGTTTGGGCATGAAACTGGATTTTTGTAGGCAGCTGCCACTTAATCTGACTATATATGGACTGATAATAATCCTTGATAGCAAAGATTAAATAATTTCCCCCCAGAGATTAATAAAGTATGCTGATTCTTATTCTGATTATTTCATTATTACACTAATTGATAATCATAAATAAATTAAGCATCAGTTAAAAACACACCTGAAGTAGACGAGTGTGTTCAGCTCTTACCTTCCTCGGCACGGCTCGGCCGATGGCCACTGCCGGCGTCGAGCAGAACAGACCCACGTTGACGCCCGGAGTGGCGAAGGTGGACTTCTCCGTAACCACGGCAACGTCGCAGCTGGCAACGAGCTGGCAGCCGGCCGCTGTGGCGACACCATTCACCATGGCGATGACCGGCACAGGTATGTCTTGTATTATAGTCATCACCTGAAAAGCAAGTGAAGGTGAGTTATTTGTAAGAATAAAGCTCCTTTGATTTGAAAAGAGAAATAGAGGAGACAATGAAAGAAACTCACCTCTGAACAGGTGTGAAACACCTTTGTGTGATACTCTCTGCCCTGAGTCGACGTCAGCTCCTTCAGGTCGTGTCCGGAGGAAAACACTGGACCTTTGGCTGACACAAACACACAGATATTACAAGGTTATACTAGCATGTTTACTCTAAATCACAGACACTCAGAATGAATAACTACCTGATATGATAATAACTCTGAGATCATCACTGTCGACATCAGTGAGGATGTTTTCTCTGAGGGACTCGAGCATGGACAGAGACAGCGCATTCCTCTTCTTGGGGTTGTTTAAAATTATTCTCCTGGAAGAAAAAAAACTAAATTAACACTTAACGATGGTGCTTTGTCCATCTGAGCTTCTGTTTCACTTCACAGTATTAGTGGTTTATGCTGTTCTATGCAGCCAGAACCAAGGCCAGACCAAACTTTGCTTTGCACAATTTCATAAAGACATAACAGAATCGCTGTCACAACAAATGCAGGAGATTAAAAGAACAAGAATGATCTGCAGTATAGTCACTTTAAGCACAGTATACTATATGAGTTCTACACACACTGTAGAACGCAGTTAAAAGATTCAGCAAAACTTCAATCTGACTAGTACAACCTGTTTTACCAGAGAGATCATGTTGCATTTCCTTGATTCATTTAAACCTACAAGGTGAATATTAGAAAATGACACATGACATATAGTTGAGTGGAAGTGCTTAGAGTAAAATTATTTACAAATAATTCATATATAACGTAAACATGTTCATCATTTCCCATTATTGCATTAACTATGTGTAAAAGAACAGATAATCAAATTGGTTTTGCTTACTAACACTTCCCGGACTCCGTAGCCTCTCATGCTGTCTTTAAGCGAGACATGTTTACTTAACTGTACGCTGACGCAGATATCAACACGAACCAAACTTTGACATTTTAACACTAAAATATATTTGACACATGAATAACACGTATGCCGAATTTACCTTAAGACCTTGACCTGTACAATGAAGTACAATATGTATCACTGTAACGCGATGTTGTTGTTAAAGTCTGTAATCTCTCCATAAATGCACAGTTTCAACCTGGGAGCACCTGCGCTGTCAGGTACAGTTCCAGGAGGACGGACTCACGGACATTTCTGTTTACTGCACCTGATTCCGTTGTTTTGCTGTCTCAATGTCAGCGGCTCCGCTTCAGTCTGAGAGTAAAACCGACTCCCTGTCAGCTGAGTTGATGTTCTGCTGAGCTGAAACACTCCGACAGCTCTGCACAGCAAACTACGAGCCATGTTTATCCTCGTAGCTTCACCTTCCCGCTCACACTTCCGGGTGCGGCGACGTCATCGACACGTAGGACAGACCAAGAGCCAATCAAATCGCAAAGGAGCCAGGCGTTTAGAAATTAGTTTGTAAAAATAATTAAATGTACAAATTAAAACACACTTGTATACTTAAAGATAATATATACTATTATTTCTTAAAAATATTTGTTAGAAAAGGCCCAAATCAGAATTTTTATTTATTTTTCCAATCAACATTTTCATTTTATTTTAATAACATGTAAAATTAGCATTTTTTTTTATTCCCCAATATGTTTTCAACTTTCAAGATTTATTTTCGACCAGATTTTAACAATTATTTCACAGTAATTAATTCTTGAGAGAAAAATAAAAAGCAACGATCAAATAACTCATCTGTAGAAAGTGGATACATTTAAATTAAAATCGTTTTTCCCAAAAAAATGCAGGAGTACTCATCAGCAGTTTAAATTTTTATGGTAACGGTGTAATTGATGAGTTAATTGTGTTGCCACGACTTTACTCAGAAGTTAGTTAGAAGCCTATAATAATCACTAAGTTATAATCTTAACATTTCATGGATTTAGCTTCAATATCAATGTTATGAATAAAAATGTGAATATTATGTTTGTGTGGTGGTGGTAGGGGACACACACACACACACACACACACACACACACACACACACACACACACTTCTTTATGTTATTTATTTGTGTATTATTTTGCAAAGTAATATAAATAAAACTGAACTTTGGATAAATCCAGGTTCAAAATCTTCATTTGATTTGTTGACATATTACAGTCAAAAATCGATGACACTTGTGCTGAGGTGCCCTAATTACCTGAATTCACCTAATTACAATATTAAAGTAAAGTAACTTGATTACATTCTGT